>JAYRBW010064863.1:0-29108 GCA_036023295.1 Invenusta paracnida | reverse complement strand
TTTAAAATCTCTTTTAATTTATATATATATATATATATATATATATATTATTGTAATTTAATTTCAATAACATTTCTATCAATAAATTGTTATGTACACAGATTAGTATATTAAATAATTCAGATACCCGACTTATTTAAGACAAACAAGTGAAAACAATCAACAATGAATTTAAATACATTTGCATCTCTCCTCTTGAGACAATGTCTCGAAATGTTTAAAACATACTCTCCACTAAACATTTACTATTACCTTATTTAAGAGTTTATAAATTACGAAATATATGTTAAACGTAGACAATTTTCATTTTTTCTAAATTCATGTAATAGAAAATTTTGAAATAGGTACATTTTTATAGAAATAAATTAAAATCTATTATTTGAATTTTCTTGAAACAAATTTGAATTTGTAGATACGATTTACTAGCTACATATAGTTTAAAATGAAATGAATTTTTAAACGCTTTCAAATTAAATATAACACGTGTCTTATTATTTCGGAACACGTAATATGTCAATCAAGATAATTACATGACAAGTTAGTTTTATTTCGTCTTGCAAAATATTTGTTTGGAACAATTGCGTGAACTATCACAATTATAGTAAAGATTAAAAAGCAATAGAAAATAAGAGATTCTTTCAAAAATATGAATTGTAATTTAATTTATTTAAGCGCATGGTGCCAACGCTACAAAGGAAATTCTGAAGCCCCTTTGAAATCGTGTACCAAGAGATAAGTTGGGAGTCATGATGCCCCCTAATACTTCACAATGGGAAGCGAGAAAAAAACATAAATATAGCATTTGGGTTTGTCTTCAATTCAAACAACACGCAAGGTTTATTGAAACTTTAGCTCACAAAAGGAGGGATTCAAAATGAAGAAACGACAAGAGAGGAGTAAAAGTTCATTTGGAGGTAAATCACAGACGCGAGTCAAACTATTGATTTGAGTACAAGGACATCCCGCATACAAGAGGTGGACAGCTGGAGAGGTATCATGCAGTTCAGCATCCACTGTAAGTATTTTGAGGAAAAACCCAGGTTTTTCATTAGTATGGGGTAATTTGTTTTTGGTTTGGATGTATTATAGTATTATATGAAAAGGCCCGAGGTGGTTATAAGGCTCAATAAGTTGCTTGAAATGGATTCCCCGTGTATTGGAATACTCACTGCGAGGGAAGACAGAGTGAACACAAGTTTTAATTTAATATGATATGCCTTTTATCCATTGTAAAGATTACTATTTATTTGAATGTACATATTTAATAGTTCAAAATAATTAAGAAACATTTTTCGAGTAAAATTGACTATTGATTAAGTGCGTCATCAAACGAAAAATGATGTTTTTCTTCGCAGATTTCTTGCTGGATATCGAAATAGATCGACTATAAAACAAAATATCTGCCACCGACATTTTAGGGAACACAATGAGACTAGTATTCTATGTATTGATTAAAAATACTATCATCTACGCAATGTAATATCATCTTCAAAGACTGAAGTGGAGATATTAAATGCCCTCTGGCCTTGACCCGTTCTATCCACATTTTTATGAAATGTCCATTTTACCGAAGATATTAAGGGAGAGAAAAAATGCCCACTGCTCTGTTCTATCTACGGAGGTGTATGCAGCGGTCTTTTATTTGATTAAAATAAATAAATGAGCATTTGGAATTCATTCCTGAAATGTGTACAAAGGTCGTTTTGAGGAGTAAATTCCCGCATCAACACTCACTCAACATTTACTCAAGGAATAAACTGAGGCAAATAATACGTATAAATTGGTGCCCGACGATATTTATCGCAAGAGAAATTGAAATAAATATGACTAAAGAAATCGCCTCAATGTGGCGGAATATTCCTTTGCATTGTGGAATGCGCGTTACATGTCAAACATTTGGCTGGGTTCCCAGGCCTGAAGACTTCAGTTTCTTTGAATTGAGTTTAGTTGTGTGTGTGAATGGATACAACGCATCCGATATGGGACACTTTTCATTTCTCTAAAGTTCGGATTGTTGTATCTATAGATACAGAGGTTTCTTGAATTTAACAATTACTTCACTTGATATTAGAAGTTCTAGAGAGAGAAAGGGGGAAATCTGAAGTTATTTTAAAAAACAAGCTAAACAAGCGCCTCCAATTGCGCCTCTTCCCCCCCCCCCACCCCAACTTTTGCCACGCGATGAAAATATATTTTTGCGGTCGTTGCTAAAATAGTCAGACGATGAATTATTTTCTAAATTCATTTTTTCTCAACGTTTGTCTGAGTTATGTGTTCATAACAATATATATTGAGATAGAATGCTATGTTTAGATATAAAAAATTCTGTGTATACTTTTATAAGTTGAATTCTATATATATGTATATGTATATTTACAAAAAGCACGGTATTTTTCTTATCTATAAGTGTTGCATCCACAAAAAGTGTAATTTAGAAAAATGATCCGACAAACAGGAAATTATCACGTCCTGTTTGCATCGCAATTATGTCAATTAGAACTGATAATCGTTTAAAAAGATGCAGCAGTTATTTTTGTCAACATCTTTTCAAATATATATTCTCGTGTTTGAGTGTGCTTTAGGTTTAATTCGCTGCACTTTTTATCTTATCGAAGTTGAGTTTAGCGATTAGTTTGCTGGAGAAAAAATATTGTGTTAATTTGAGAATGGAATTAAAGTGATTTAAACAAAAAATAAATTAAGACACCATCGTAATTTTTATTTTGTCGATTATTTCAATTTAACGAATTTTTTAAATGTTTAATGTCCAATATTAAATACTCTTTTAATGGAATATTTGGCTTTGTGGAAGCTTTTATAGAATTACGGAACTGTATCTCTACAATACTTAAAAATTATCGTACGATATATTTAATATGTATATGTATATATGAAATTTAATAATAATAATAGTATTTATGTATATCATTTAAATTTGAAATTAATATGTTTTATTGCACAAAAAAAGTACTTGTGAAATAAATGCCCATTCTAAGTATCTTACTATCTAATCATATTTTGTCTATAGCATTAACTTATGAAAGTAGAACATTCTGTGAACTTGTTATACAAGAAAATATTTATTTATCACTTCATAATTTGTAGTTAAGCTGATTATATGCAAGAGATAGTGTAGTAAATGATGAGATGGATGTTATCCTGTAAGCGCTATATACCTTAAAATGGGAAGCACTATATCAGGTGACAAATTCAATATGTCTGCCGCCATGCAGTTCAACACAATTAGGCATTTATTTAATTAGTAATAATTGTAATATCGAATTAGTCCTTTGCACATGTCTGCTCTGTGACCTTCAAATGGAGCGGTTGTATATATGTATATGCTCGAACAGTCCCTTTTTGCCTTAATATTACAACTTTTAACGCTTTAGTTACTATTGTGAGATGAGATCACGTGACCACAATCTAAAAATATCTCCCTTTTGTTAAAAATGAGAAAAAAATATTTATTTTTATATGAAGAAGGAGGAAAAGGAGTTTTATTGCCTAAAGTGTAAATAAGTTTTCCAAAAAAACTAAAATAATATATATATATTATTTTCTTTTTGAAGATTTTTTCAATGAGATATAAAACTTTGCTACAAAACACCCGTCTTTAATTACATGCGAAGCTTAAAAACTTATCTTTACTCGGTGTCAACACTGTAAGGGAGGTCGAATCGGCTCCCCATGGATAGGGAAATTATCGGTTTGATGATACGCATGATACGGTTTGATGATAGGTTATATGATGCATATATTACCATAAAGGAATTCATAGGAAATAATGCTTAAAAGAAATATTTATTTATACAACATTGAATCCCTTCATTGATATGGTTTCTTTAAAATCTTTGTGAATATTTAAATATTTGTAGATTATTAATTTTTAGATGATACAACTTATTTAAATTATAAATATATTTATTATTGTATTTTAAGTCCTCAAATGAAGTTTGTCTAAAGTTTGTGGCTAGCATGAACACATTTTATTCTTAAAAATGTACAATATTTAAAAAAACTAGTTTCGTAAAAAATTATTAAAGTAATTAGTTGTGTTGTGTAGAGTTACATAGCTACATTGATGATAAAATCGAACAATACATTTAATTTATACATTGTTTTATTAAACTATATTTACTTTATGCACGCATGGTTCAGTGATCTATTTATCCAGGTTGATCGAATTTCGTATTAAACTGTTTTATAATTAAATTCACAATTCTTTGTTTCGTATTTAAAGTAACATTTATAAAAGTACGTTTATCAGCGTGATTATACAGTAGCTAAAACGAGAGCCTTAGAGATTAGCTTGAGAGACGCTATTTAGCAGGTCTAGACATTAACTCTACCAGAAGAGTGAGTCTATTCTTGATAGCAATAATAAATCAGGTTAGAGTGTATTAAATAGCTTAATTTTGATATCAATGTAATCTTCATGTGATGCCGAGAACAAAATTCACCTAATTTAATCGTTTAAATGGATATTTAAATAGGTATATTTTTTAAACGGGTCCATTTCGATGAAAAAGTGATTCCTCTTCGTATTATATTTATACTTTTGTTAACCTTATTGTTCGATATTATTACGTTTTATTAGAATACACATTTTCTGTTTAAAATTATCTTTTTACAAGAATCGCCGGCTATAATTATAATCGATAAAAGCAGGACAATAAGTCTTACCCAACAATATGTTAAGAAATAATAGCACAGAAGTGACAGGAAATCGTTAAATACGAAAAAGCAAACAATATGAAATTGAACTAAAATGTAACTACATTTTGAGGTAAATCAAAAAATGTTGTTACGAAATCATATTTTCGGGTTCTTACATTTTGATCGAAAGGTTTCAATCTCCATATTCCCGCGTTAACACTAAAATCAAACTAATATAAAGCACAACATTGAGTAGGTATTACGAATAAGAGAATAATTAATTCTCATGCAAATTAATTTCGTCTTACGCTAAATTTCAAAATATTTAAACATATTTCACGATTTCGTGTATAAGATATTATTTACGATGTATGCATTAAATTATTAGATATTATTAATTATTCTACAAAAATGGAATTGATATTAAAAACAAAAATAAATAATGAAAGCCAACAAACAAGTATAAAGACAGAGGTTAGTAATTTAAGAGAATTAAATAATTTGAGATTCATTTATTTATCAGCAACGGTTCGTTGAGCGCTGATGGGTAAAATGTATTCATCCAAAGTTGTTTCCTGCTTCAATAAACATAAACAAGGGCGTATTTTATGTTCTGAAAATACTTGTTTTCAACAACAAAAAAGTTTCATATCAGAACATGACGTATTTCAGGAGGTTTCTTATTCAACATTACAAACATACATTTAACATAAACGTGTTAAAATTATCTCTAAGTATAATTTAGAACGATTATTGTATGTAAGCAGTTAATAATTAGTTTATTCTTTCATTTTTATTGGGAATTCATATAAAAGTAACAAAACATTATTGTGTACAGAATAAAAGATTTCATAATGTACAAAACTATGTTTTCCCATTCATTGAACAATAAATACCATACAATACAATAATGAAACGTATATTACCAACAATTACATACAATTATTATTTATTAAACACTGAAAATAATAATATAATAATCAATGTAAAACGATTCTTTTTAAATAATATTAACAGATGAGACACTTTTCTGGCACTATTTACACAACTAGCGTAAATCTTAACTAGCTTACAAAACGGTAATTTATGTATATTTAAATATAAAAAAACTTAACCATTGTTAATCAATCGCATTTTTACAGTTTGATAGAATTATTTAAATCATAAAATATATATTTTTGAGTTGCAGATTTTTAATTATCAGCATTTTAAAACTTTATGTTTTTTAATTTTCAGCATAAAATATATATCTTACTTATAAGTAGTATGTTTTTAAATAGCCAAATTATTTGAATGGTGTACGAGTTACAAAATTGTATTGTACAGTGAATAATATTTATTATTTACATAGAATTTTAAAGAACTTTGCAAATGAGTGTACTTAATTTTATTATATGGATTATTTTATATAAATTTATATAGATATATATTTATAAAATTATACCTATACTACTTTTTTAACTGCCTCTTTTGTATCTGGATTCCCAATTGATACCAAATATATATTCTTTATTATTATTATTAAATATATACCTATATATATAAATATATTTATTTTCACTTGAAATCTACGCTTTTATTGTGTTATATATTGTTAGGTAAGACTGCTGTACAGCTTTTACTGATAACAATTCCAGAGATTAATTTCTAAAAAGATCAATTTTATGTATGTAGAACATTTATTTTTCGATTAAACGTCAATATCATTTAACTAGGCTGACTAAGGAGAAATAAGCCGGCCTATCTGTCACCGCTAATAAACCAGGCTAGAATGCATTAAAAGTTTCATGTTTGGTATCAGCATAATCACCAAGTGCTATAATAGGAACAAAATGCACTTAAGATGAACTATTAAAAAGATTACCTAATAAGTTGAGTTGTATAATTTATATTATTCTGATATAGCTTTTGATATGTTTCATAGTTAATAAATATTCCTAAATAAAATGTTGCCTCCGTGCTTTGTAATATTATGCATGCACTGTAAAGTAAACTTTACGCGAATGTCTATACATTGTAAAGGTGACTTTATTGTATATGTAATAAATGACTTTAATAAATAACTTTAAATATACCTAATCATTATATTCCCAATATTTAAATCTATATTTCGAAACAACTCAAACTATATATATATGTATATAATATATTATATATAAAACCATTTATGAACTATAATACAAATAGGTAAAACCATATTCTCACCGGGCTAATTTATGCATTCGTATCCGGATGAAGGGGACAATTTTTAATTTTCCTGGTGGAGTAGAGTTTTGAAACATGACATATCGGTAAATGAGGATGTTTTGTAATGCATTCCATTGAAATAATATTATAAAAAATATTCATTTATAGGAAAAATTATATATATGACAGTATATTATCTAAACAATAATTTATTTATTTTAAGTATCGAAATATAAAACAATTTTATTGATTTTGAAAATTTGAATTTTTTTTCTCATAAACGGGATTTGTTTTACCCAGGTTACGTGACCATTTAGGGTGTACAGGAGTGAATATTGTGCTAAAAGTAGTAATACTTCATTTGAAGAAAACTCACAAAAGCTTACTATACTCAAATTATTCCATGAAAAATGCCAGCTAAAATAGAAAATGGGGTTATCGCGTATAGTGATGAATTATGAGCACATAATTAGATATAATTTAGTTAGTCATTGTGCTTACTCTGTAATATGTGTTAGTTATGAATTTAAGAATATATTTCATATTTCAAAGGATAAAGTGTTTAGATTCCTGATTTGCAAGACGTAAATATACCTGAAATGATTACCAACTACATATTTCATATACCTTTTCTTTTCTTAACTTAGCCTGTATACTCAACTGTGGAATTGACAAGGAAAATTAAGTTCTATTTTACTACTATATGCTTAGAGATTTACACGCTTTCCACAATTCAATCAAAATTTGCAATATATCGTAAAATCTCTTTAAACGTCGCAGTGTTTCATTGATATTAATATTATTTTAAATAGATTATCCTTATTAATATCACGGTAATTATAAGTATAGTATAATATCGCAATTCCTTAATATTTTTATGCGATAATGTACAGCTTCTGAGGACGCTTAAGCGCCCGAAAAAACTCGTGCATTATCGCATTAAAAATTGTAAGTATAATATTATTGTGCTAAATGAACTATTTTCAGAAAAGCGGGGGATTATGTATGAAAAATGCGGGCATATAATGAAATTGATTTCTTAATTGAATTTATAGAATTGCAGGCATGTAATACTACATCGATTCTATGAATAATTTAAATATCTAAACATATATGTATATTTCAGGTCGAAATTTTAATTTTTAAAAACAGCTTCAATGAATTTAGACATTATTAGTTATTAATAACAATAGCAGATGGTCATTTACTGAACTCGTGAACATTTCTAATAATGAAATATTCGGTTTGAGCTCAGAATTATTAGACTGGGTCACGATGGAGTCGATGGAAAGAATTGTGTATGAGATTGGTGACACATTTACTGACTTTCTTAACAATTTCGAGGATTCTGAAGAGATTTCACCAGATATAATAATAGAATTGGACAAGTTAGAAAGGAATAATGCTCCTGCCTCAAGTCTCAAGCATATGGATGCGTATACTGAACAATTTCGACAGATCCTCGTCGTTCAAAACTTGAATTCAAATTGAATTGCCATCTGTGCGCAGGCAATCAAAATTCTTTCCAGATTAAATTTGGTGCAACTTTTAATAGTTGTGTTTCAACGTCACCGAGTGATCATTATCTTAATCAACTGTGACCAACTTAGTTATTGTATTGTTATAGATAATTATTATTCTTAGACTTACGATCGATTTGTGACAACTTTCGTGATTAACTCATTATATGCCCGAAATTCTCGCTATTACCCTTTCATATAATTTAGTATAATACTCGTATTAGATTGTTTTGCATAACAAAGTATATTGAATAAATATACCTATGTCATCATGAAACGAAAATTGTTGTGCATTTTATTCATTTGTCCTTTTATGATAGTTCCTTACTTTACCTTATTTTTATTTCATATAGTTAGATTATATGTAGATTATTACAGCCTGAATTATACACATCTCAAGTAAAGATCAATAAATATGCCATAATTTCTGGAAAGTACTAGATTGTAAGTAGTTTTATAGTTTACATTATAACAATTGTTCACAACCATTTTTCAGTACTTTATAGTGAGTAGTTTCTCCATATTTTTATCTTTCCTTAGTGTTTATTTATTCGGTCAAAATAGGTAAAAGCTCTCTATTCGAGTTTCTGTATGCTACAATAAAGTATTTCACAAGAAAGACAAAATTAAAGAAGAAGCGGTTTATACAAACTCAAAGCAGATAGATATAATCTAAATATTTTAGAAAAAAATAAACAAAAGAATGATTTGGTAGAAATAGTTTTTCTAATATCCACGAAATTTACTTCAGTAAATGAGATAAAATGATTTTTGTTACAAATGTTCGTGCTAATACATAAGTTGCATTCGACGTGTAAAATTTAATTAATATATACATAGATAACTCACTTTGATGTGAAAAATTGAATTCGTTTACATTATTAAAACTGATGTTAAACAATAAACATTTGTTTTACTTTATAAAACTTGATTTTTTACATATAAAAAAATGGCGTTATAATTCGAATAAGAGTCCAAATGTGTTAGAAAATATATAAATTTCTTTAAAAAATATATTTTACGTGATAAAAATTCATCAATAATAATAATAATAATTATACGTCAGAACTAAAGAATATCTACCAGCTTGGCTTTGCCGCGGAGAAAGAAACCAATGAAAATCTGCAATCGCCAAACTTATCTTGAAAATTAGATATACATATACATACACTTGTAACATAAATAAGTTTAC
Organism: Invenusta paracnida; assembly: GCA_036023295.1. NCBI lineage: Eukaryota > Metazoa > Platyhelminthes > Proseriata > Coelogynoporidae > Invenusta > Invenusta paracnida. The sequence goes on along the minus strand of JAYRBW010064863.1, from coordinate 19,550 downwards.
TATTCTTTCTAAGTGCATTGATTGTCGGAAATTGCCTTTTCTAGAACTATAATGTGTACATAATCAATTTATTTACAATTTGAAGCTCATTTGTAAGCTGGCTTGTTACCTATTGCATTTAATTAACTAATACATTACTTATTGTAAATTAGTTATTAATGGGCAGAACTCTTCTGACAAGATGCAGCTGAAGCTAGCTCAAGAATACAAACAACTAATGTCTAAAAAATTATCACTATTATATTTTTAAATCGCAAATAAAAATACTATTTCATTATAATTTCCCAGAAATATTATAAATTATTTCTTATTATTTCAAAATTTCGCTAAACAAAATACGTCAAAAAATTTGTATTTTAATATTTGTATGTTTTAATTTTGCTTAATTAATATACAACTTGTTTTAATAGTAGCAAGCATGAATCAACAAGAATTACTCTTTAAATTTGGGTTTCTCAATCAAATTCTAGTTTATCTTCTCAAGGAGTATAACTATTTCACCATTAATTTATATAGCATAATTTATTTTAAAGTAAATTTATATTGCTTTGTACAGTTCTAATGATTAACATAAAATAAATTTGTTGTAATTCTATCACTAAATATTCGCCATTTATATGTACAGATTATGTACAGATTATTCATTATATATATATACAATGTATATATTTTATGTCGACATTATGCTTTTATATTAATAAATTTCCACGTGAAAAGCATATGTAATGTTTCAAAAAATTTTAAATAGTTTAATTAAAAACAAATAATGAACACATTTCTTTAAACAAATTTATGAAAACCGAATATAAATGAAACGTAATATAATGTCGATGGCCTATAATATAGTCAATCTGAATAAATATATTTTTGAAACATGTATTTGAGTCTTCTAAGTGCAAAGTTGAAGAATGAATTTATAGTTTTTTTAGATACAAACTTGGATATCGAATTTCATAGTTTCAGGAGCATGGAAACATATTGAAATAATAGATTCAACATCTGTCATGAAAGCAGTTTTGTCCTCGGAACATTGAGACCAAGAATTATGTTTTAACTTCTCGACGTATTTGCGTGGGTAATCTGCAGGATAAAAAACTTTTAGCAATGAAAAGGGAACATTTTTCTTATGTAAATGTAACATTTGGAATTGATCAATGTCGAAGAATGAATAATATATGATCTCTTCATATTAATATATTGTCGAATTTATGAACTTATATGAACTTAATATGGTCTAAATGGCACTTATATGGCACGAAGCTAAGAATTAGAGAGACTATTTTGTATTTTTCTTTTTCTCGTACAAAATATCATTCAAGACTATTATGCAATATAATTACTTCTAAAGGGGGGGGGGGGGTGGTGGGGGGCTAGTGTTGTCTCAAAACTGTGCAATGAAGATTCTTGTCGACTGTTTTTCACTTCGTTGTTTCTATCAAAATGTTATTTCAATCGAGGAATTTCTATATTGTTCCGAATAAGATTTATTTATCCGCTTGTGAAAAACTGTATTATTCATGGACTACAAATATTATATTATATTATGTGATGGGGAAAGAAGTGTGATTTAATCCATAGTAGCCTCATTCACACATGAACGTGATCAATAATTAATATTGAACAGAATGTATCTAACATGGATAAGTGCGTAGTGTTGATTTACAAAATAAACAATAAATATTTATATCACTTACATATAATGATATAAATGCTATAAATGTTAATATACATTATGTTAATATACTCATTAATTTCGACTATCATGCATGTCGATAAAATATTTATAAAATTAAATGTATTGTTATATTATAGCGTATTAAAATTTACTGAATTAAAAAAAAAACATTATTTTTCCACTGAAAGTGAGCTAAAAGGTATATTGTAAACAATTTAATTTATTTTATAAATCATAAGTGATTTAAGTTATAGCGATGATAACATTGGCGTGTATACATGGCAATTGTTATTTTAAATATTTATCGAAATAATGCCGAATTTATTATTTATGTGCGAAATATTTAAGAAATCGATTATACATATATGACAACTAAATTTTTATGTCATCTTTCAAAATATGAATCAGAATATAATGTGACCACATGGTTACCTATGTACGAATGCAATTTACATGCATTCAATTTTTGAAGCACAATTATTAAAAATTGAAATAGACGACCAATAATTGTCCAAATGGTATTTCCAATACACGAGGAATTCGAGAAAACAAAAAAATCAGTCATTGATTTCTTTAAAATCAATAATCATTAATCCGTGTAATACTAATCAGTCGATTAGCAAAACAATTTTGGGTCACTAATGATTTTATAAAAAAGGGGAAAAAAGCAAAAGAATAAATATATGAATATTTTCATTTAATGCGATTTTAGCTAAAAAATCGTTTGTGCATAGAATTGAGATTTAAATCGTAATTCTAGAATCAAAATATTAATAAGTTGTAGATTAGTTCAGGATTAATGTCAAACATTTGAGATTTTTTGACATATTTGATCCTCTACTTTTATCGTGCCTTAAATAATTTGTTAACAAATAAATATATGGTTTGAATCTTTAAGTGAAATTGAAATATATTATTTACATTATATACGTATGTGTGTACTCCCAGTTGGATATTTTGAAAGTAACAATTATATTTCATGTTTCTTTTTTAACAAAATTTCCTTATTCGTTTTTTTGAACTCATATATGCAAGTAAAGTGTAAAAGTATTCTAATTAACTGAGGTAGACGGAGGTACCTAACTAAACCTCATGACTAAAATAAATGCACGGAGCAATTGCAAAAAAGTGTGATAGTTTGTTCACATAATTAAATGTCTAAAAAACGAAATATATAGGTTTATAATTGCTGTCTAATTATTTCACATTTTATTAAATAACACAAACATTGAAATCTGAGGTGACATTTGTGTTAGTAGCATCACGTTTTAGGCTTTTTCGTAGCTAACATTTACTTCAAATGAAATGTTTTAATTTAACTTTATGAACCATTAAATGCTTTATCGCTAAAGTTAAATCATTATAGTTTTTATTTAACATTTTTAACTCGAAGCATGTTTTTTTGTTATAAAATGGAATTGCTTTTGCCTTAATGACTAATCGTAGCTTAGAGTTTAAATGAAACAAAATGGAAACTAAGGAAGCATTTAAGGTTGTAAACACGCTATAACTATTATATATCCAAAATACATAAATTTCGATAAAAGAATATCAGAATACGGTAGACAAAAAATAGAAACTTATTTAAATATATCACTTTTTAATGTATATAATAATACATAATTATTACTCATATAACTTATGTTAGAAAGATGCTTGTGAGCTGAAAAAAAGCCTTATTATTTACATACACAGATATATTTAGAAACGTAGACAGCGTTATCGTCATATTTAGTTATGTGAAATAACTGGCATTCGTAATCCACCGCCATCTCATTACTCTTTCCAAAGAGGAAAGCTTGAGAATTTTAGCTATAGATTTAAACAACTCAAATGAAAAAAGTATAAAATTAATGTATTGCAGAATCTTTTCAACATATTTAGTATTTTAAATAAACAGTTTCCTTGTCAATATGATCTACCGTTTTACCTTTTTTTGCATAAACTCAATCTTTAATAATTCCGTATATTATATATATAATATATATTATACAGATATGTATATCTATTTGATCGATAATTTAAAAGCGTAAAAATGCATATAATATGTGATCAAAACAATGTTATAGTGTATCATTTTGTGAGCATATTTTATTAAAGTAAAAACCGAGACTTTTTTGAAGACATCGCAATGCATGATCTAGAAATAAGGTTTGGTTTGGGCACGATCACACATTATCCCTGCTTTCTAAGAATCCTAAATCTCCCCCCTTTTTGTACCTATATAGTATAACAGTCTCAGAGTTTTCTCCGCTTTCTCCTCCATATCCTTGTACTTTCCATATCTGTCTTCCTGCATTTTACGACTGTAAAGCAAGAAAAAGAGGGGCGATGGGGAGGAGGAAAGCCAGAGAGGGTAAATTAAGATTAAGTACCACTGTCTTGGGGGTAGTAGTGGAGGAGACTTCTAACTGAACCGTGTCGCTAAAGCCTCTAGCGAAATCTCCTTTCTAAACTTGACTTCAGCGTGTCAGAGGCTTACGGAGGCAGCCAGCGGCGGCCTCTGTTGTCACACCTATATTACATTAGAAATGCCGACTTAATTATATTATTCCCAACACAATCCCTAAACTGCGGCTTCAGTAAGTTGGCCTCTCTGTTCAATTTTCTCTGCCGACAGATATAGTTGATATCGTGTGCGCGTTTGCAAGAAGGAACAATCAACACCAGGTCTAGACGCTAATAAATATAAATCGGTGTTCTCTGCGTACAAAATGCGTTCTGGAAATCTGTTTGCCTCTTTTTCTTCGGGGGGTGGCTTATGTTTAAGGTCAGTATTTCAGGCCTGGTCTCAAATATTAAAGCCCCGGTGCGCTTAGAAATAAATAGACGCTTCCCCTTAAAAGGCATATCAAGATCGATCGATATAGCTTTACTTACCTTCGCATAATTCGATATTACGTTGTACAACGAAATTTCAACTGTTTAACTGTGAAATTATTACTGCTGGAGATATTAAAATGCTGATCTTTGTCCTGCTGATATTGAGATTTATGAGTTTAGTTTAGTGGATATTATAGTCCATGACTGACTTGCATGAGTGCACTATTTGACTATCTTCAGGTGTTCATGACCTTCAATAAGTTCCCTTTAATAGAACTATAAAAAGAGAGCTTTTGGAATTAATATCGAAGAAATATTAGCAATTAGTTCCTATATTTTATAATAATAGTGATTAATCTTTAATCTGATCTGTGATTGCATTTTAATGAACTGCGCAGCTTGAATTTGGAATATTCTGACTGGTTTTTACAGTATACGAAGGCTATTTGCCTTCATACCAAGATTCTTCAAATAATTTGCAAATTGTAATATCTCTACATATGTATATAGTTTAAATGGGTGACATGCATGATTTGTAATTAGTGTAAACTACAAAATAAAATTAACTGTAAATCTACGAAATCATTTCACTTTTAATCAAACATTCCGTGACTTAGTCAAAACATACATTTAAACAACAATTCAATAATATTTCGCATAATGGTTGTTTCAAATAATTTTAGAAGCACACATATGTATGTGATTGAATTGCACGAAATATATGCAAAATCTTTCTAATACAATTACAAGCTCAAAGTTAGAGGAATATCCATGGCAACAAAGGAAATGATTAAGATGTTTTTGTTTAAAATTATTTACTTATCTGTCTTCAATAAATGACTTCATTTTCGATTAATTAATAACTGACTTTATGTTGTGCTTTGAATTCAATCTTAAAATCACGTATTTAGTACTAATGACTGCGCAAAATATCACGTAATTCTAATTCTAAATAGTTTTAAAAAAATTCTTTAATTAATTTCCCATTTAAAACCATTTCAGTGTGTATTCTCATTGGGTAGATCAAGGCAGTTGCTACTTATAAAAATGTTAAAAACAATATGAGCCTTCATGTTCACTAAACTTATTTTTAACGATATTATCGACATTACGGTACCCAAGCCACCCCTTCGAATACAGACGCATATTATGTGCTTATATAAAATGGTATTTGAATTAAAGAAATAAGAAAGGATTCTAAAATGATATTCTGGTAATAATTTAGGCAATTGTACATTTTCTGTCTTTGCCTTATGTATAGAAAATAGCTATAAGACTCAAGATTATGCTCCCAAAATTATACATAATGACTTAGTAGAATATAAGTTTAGTTATAGAGTATAACAACCTGAGAGTTTGTTAGATATATATTACAATTAATAATAGTTTTTATTGTAATATACAATTATTACATATTCCTATATAATATTATTTTGAAATTAACCTAACCATAACCAAGACAAAAACGATCTCGTTGTATATATTTTTGCTGTAGAATACTTTGAGCTGAAACCTTCATTTTGACATACAAATGAAAATATGCATGACTTTGGTAGTAAGGCAATAAACGTTATAATTAGATAATAATGCATAATATTTCTGATTTTGCTTTACATGTAAAATCCAGCATTGATATATCTAACTGAAATTTAAAAAATACAATAAATTTGCAAGTCTAAAGTTATCAACAAAACAACAGCTCTATCCCCAAATTTCACTTTTTTGTTTAGTAAAAGCTGTTAACAAATAAATCTAAATAATACGCTTATCTAATTTAATGTTTATATGTGTAATGGATATTGTCATATTCGTGTTACTCTATCAATTTGGCAATTAACAACTTGATTGAAACACTTTAGATACTTAGAATGGCGTATTTAAACGATTAACAACCGGAACAGAAGATAATTGCCAAATAAAATAGTCTGCCAGACAGTTGATTAATTGGACTGTTAATTTAAACTAATTTATGCTTTTATATTAATTTACTTTACAGGCAGATTGAAATTATGCATTGATACGATTTCATCTATAACTTCTAATTTATTGTCTTCTATTTAGTTATATTTATTAATTTATAAACTTATTTTGTGTGTATAAAAGTTTTTTATAGATTTATGAGCCGTATACACTTGTCAATATAAAATATTTGACTATCAATTAAATTCAAAGCAATTTAATCCCAATAAGTTAGTTATGAATACATCTTTGCAAGACATCTTTAGGAGAGTGAATCTGATAATAGTTTAATTTTTAGTACCGAAGATTAACAATAAACAAGGTAATGAAATATATTTTGAATGTTTTACTTTGTAATACTAATAATGCTAAATAAAATGTTTGAGCAATAAATCATTCTCAATCCAGTAAGTAATCACGTTATTTAGTAACATGACATGATCAATTATTCTTCAATACTTCTTTAGTTTAGGTGACTCATCATAATAATAATGCATAATAAACAATTAAGACACAATATTGTTTTAATGAATAGTTGAATTAAAAATTGATAAGTTCATCGACGTATGTACGGGGCATAATTTTATATATTAGTGGAGACAAAATTGGAAGTCTGCAATATATGTGGCCGACCAGATAAGGCCGATCAGATGGTAGTGGGTTTGAACCCCAATTCAAACCAAAGTTTTAAGAGACTACGATTTCATTGTTTTAATTTACAATTAAATATTCCATTTTCGAGTCATAGTCTTCTTTATAATACAATAAAAAATGTCTTTATATTGATCTAATAGGATATTAAGCTTATAAACGAATTAAACAACAAGGTTAACGAATCAAACACTAAATGGGTGTTGTTTTCGACAACATTGTATCTTAACTTTAAAAAACCTACCTACCAACCTAATTTGCCTCTTGAGATATGTAAATAAAAAACTATTACTATTTTGCTATTTGCTATTTAGCTATACGTTTAAGTACACTGTACAACATTATTGCGTTATTTGTTTAATAATTATTTGCGAAATATCTTATGATCGCTGAATGTATATATAATCTTTTTTAAACTGTGGATAATATAATCCACCATTTTGTGAAAATATCCATCGTAAATGTCCCAATTCACAACTGTAAAAAATTAAAATATTCCCGATCCAATTTCATCTTTTATCGCGTATAATTTATACTGTTACATTGGTTAATTAATAAATGCTATTTTGATTTCACTCTGGTGGCCCAGAGAGGTAGAGTGTTGGATGGCCGATCAGATGGTAGTGGGTTCGAACCCAATTCAAACCAAAGTTTTAAAAGACTAGGACTTCATTGTTTTAATTTACAATTAAATATTCCATTTTTCAAGTCATAGTCTTCTTTATAATACAATAAAAAATGTCTTTATAATGCAATCTATTATGATAAAATAAAAAATTCGTTAATTTTAGTGATATTATATATCACATTTAAAATTGTATTATATTTGTTATTCATATTTATATTTGCCAATGTAAAATCATTGGCATTACATTTTTAGGAATTCTGAAAAAGTTAATAGTAAACAAATTAAACTATGTATTAGGTTCGTTTCTTGGAAGTGAATGTTTTTTTGCATTTTATAAAAATATATAACTACAACCTTTATATATTACATATGTTTATGAAAATATTAACTTTTATGTACCAAATTATATAATGACAATTTTTAATGACAAGAATGGAAATTTTTTTAGATCGATGTCAACAAAAGATAATAATTCTAGTCGGGGCAAAAAGAACTTTTAACATTTGATTGATATAGAAAGGGTCTCCTACAACTCGCAGTATCTCTGTTATTTGGGCAGCTGTCAAGGAACGACTTGCACTAGTGTAGAATCTCCACAAGATTTTACGTTTAATGTTTAATTTAAATACTTCGATCAGGCAGTATTTTCAATTTAAAATGCTCGCTGTACCTCGCAAGTACCAGGCTAAGTGGCGCTATTAACCCCCTACACACCGGAATATACTTCTAGAACTTTTAGAGCTATAATCACTACTTTACACCCTTTGGGGTGGTCACGTGACCTTGTTAAAAATGTCAAAAAATGTCAAAAAAATTCAAATTTTCAAAATCAATAAAATAATTTTATTTTTGTTATTTAATAAAAATAAATTATTGTTTAGATAATATACTACGAATATTATACTGCTATTTTTGTTTTGAAAAACAATTGTCTGTAGATTTTTTAAAAACATTTTAAATTAAATTTTTACAAAAAATAATTATGTTTTACTATTTTTTCAATGGAATATGTTACAAAACATCCTCGTTATTCGATATGCCAGGTTTCAAAGCTTTACTCCACCAGTAAGTTTGAAAGTTATAAAAGGGGCTCAATCCAGGTCTCCCCCCCCCCCCGCGGGGACATGGATGCTTAAAATAGCCCGGTATGGATTGGGTAACAAGTATGTTATTGGCGGTGTAAAGTACAACATAAGAATATATTTCATAATTGAGATCGTTTGGTTATACTTTTAGTCTACGAGATTTACAATTTTCTTTTAAGTGGTTTGTAATCCATTTCTAGGAATAAAACCACTAGAATCACTACAAAAAACATGAAGTAGTTAGAGGCACTATGCAAGGTGTATACAGCTTGTTTAATTGAATACTTTTAATTGATAAACTACACTTCAAAATGTCCTTATACGTTATCGTTTTGTTTAGAGATGGTAAAAATAATTATTTCGTCTGAGCATGTTAATGCATTGTTGACTTGACTTTTTTATCGCGTGAATTATCTAAAAATCTAACAATCTAGATAACTATGATCCCTAACTTCTCTGAAGCAAGCGCCAATCTGGATAAATCTATTTATTAGTGGCTCTCTATGTTTTAATGGTGAAAATAACGACATTAACTGTGCTTAGTTTTGTTGCTTGGAGATTACTGAAAAACTTTTGACTTAAATGAAATCGCTTCTTCTTTGAAAAGTAAATCAACAAAATGTGCAGTAACAAAAACAAACAGTTTATTCAAATGATAATTTATCGCGGGTACTAATTACGTATGTTCTAGTTTAGCATTCTAAAAGTATTTTAATCAAAGGCAATATTTTATCTCTTTTAAGCTATCACTGCAAGTTTCATTATTTCACTTACTTTTTAAATATAATACATTCCTTTTACTTTGTTTATTTCAACAATGCATACTTATCCTACTTCTGCCAGTGCGATAAATGACGGCTTAATGTCACCGTCGGTTTATAGATTTTCAAGGATTGGGAAATGTATCATTTTCTGAAATGTAAAATATAAAAGTAGAAGTTTTATTTTAGTTTGAAAACGTTTTGACGATTAAATAATTTATTTGTGCATATTTTTTTATACTGAAATAAATGTATAGTGAACTAATATTTTGATCGATTTTAAATGTTGAATTCTGTGATATTCTCAGAATAATAATAATAATTGTTATTAACTATTTAATTAATATAACATTTTTTCTATCGATATTATTTCTTTAAACTGATCACATAGAAAAACAAGACTTGTCACTCTGTTAATTTATTTAAAGTTTCGTGTTTTATTCGTTATTACACTTTACAAAATTACCAAAAAGTCAAGTTATAAATATTATTATAGAAGTTGTATAATTCCTATTAAAATAATTAAGCTTCATACTACTCTCGTCCAGCACCTACCGTGAGTAGTATACTATTCTAATTTATGAACATTTATTCTAGTTGAACAGGCATATGCAGCTCACACTTTATCCGTATTAGGCGGTTTTCTTCATGTAATCAATTCAAAGTGTAGAGTAACAATTTGCACAATCTTCCATAAAACTGAGAGCATTATAACAGAAAATATCATTTGCATAAAAATAAAATTGATTGTGACAGGTCTTATTAATTAATTATTAATCTAAAAATTATTCTAATAGTTGAATAAAAAACAGCATTGGATTCTTTATTGTAAAAAAATGGTTGATTAATTTTTATTTAAAAAATATTACCTTATTTAATTTAAATGTTATGAATATATTAAGAACAAGTTTGACAACGTTATTTTCAAGAATTCATTTAAATAAGTACCTATATGGTAAATAAGTTTAGGAAATATACATCAGCTGTTTTGATAAAAAATACATCACTCCTAATAACTCTATTTCCGATGTAAACAGTAATTAACTACAGTTTAAAACATTATTCGATGACATTTGAATTTCTTCAATATCTCTCTATAGATTTTATCTTCCTTTTAATTTAGGATACTTTCATATTTCCCCTTTTAATAACAATTATTCTTTCACAGTATGATCACCCATAGAAATAGCAGGTGTTTCTATTTTGTTAGCGTTTTACTTTTAGCAGCTGTGTGTACTTAAATCGCAAGTGTTCCAATGTTTTGTATCACGAGGCAATTTGAGGTAAAAAACGCGCAACAGATGAATAATTTCCCATTTTTTTTGTATATATGGGAAATATTTTATATTATTTTTTGACCTTTAAAAGAGGCTTAAAAACAATATTTCCTTTTAAAAAAAATTGATATCGAGAATCTTTCATTAATGTAAGTAAGTAAGTTTTATAGAATACTTAAAACGTTCTATTTAAAAGGACAATTTGTTTAAAATTTGGAAAGTACATGTTAAATATATGCCAGAAACTATTATTTTATTTGTATTCTTTAATGTTTTCAAATACTTTATTGAGTGCAAAATATGTTTTTATTCAAACCCTTGCATATATATTATATATATATATTATACACGCTTATGCTACATTTTGAATAAACATTGACCATGCAATAAATATTATTATTCCTATAATACTTGAATCGAGGATGGAATATAAGAAAGTTATCTTTTTAGTATTTAAGAAATAAAAATATTCAAGTATTTCAATAGTTCAACCTCAAGATATGAAACCGCTTTGTCATCAACGACTTACGTAGCTTTTTCAATTAACGGTATCAATTTTGATTTAGGTAGTTAATATACATATTTATGGAAATATCCATATTCATAGGATGATAGTATAATGCATAGACATAGTAATGGTTCCTTCCTTTTATTATGTTTTATATTGATTCTCTATATCGATGCTACCCCAAACCATTTTCAATGCCTCTCTATAGGTCATTTCACTATTCGTGATGAAACATATTCCCAGAAGCTTCATAACCACCTTTATGTTTTAAAAGATGATTAAACTTCCATTTTCTATGTTCTGCATTCGTAATTTGTTATTCTACTTTGATGCTTATACGCTAACATTCGCACGGAAATTAATTTTGGTTTTATAGAAGCAATGGAGGAAATATGGAAGTATATAATTGGATTTGTCTACAAATATAAAATATGTATATGCGTTTGTTAGCCTTCACTATTGTTATGCAAGCTTATTTCACAAAGATATACATCGTATTATGTGCCTATAAATTCCCCAAAAATGACTCTTCCTGTTTTATATAAATTTTTAAATAGTATTTCGTCAATTTATAGATGAAATAATTGAAATAGATTGCTTAAACATTTTCCAAAGGTTAGACATGAAAAAATCTAATTTAGGTATGTCTGTAAATATTTCTTACAATTTATTATAAAAATTCAATCATTTTAATAGAAAACCAAAAAAGTTTTCAGAGAAATTCTTTAATGTATATTTAGCTTAAATATTATAACAATATTATTCGTTTATAATCATTAACTTCAAGATGTTGGAAAATGCTACACAGTTGCTATTAAGAATTGATTTGAGTTTTATGAAAAAGATATCAAACATTTGATTAATTTAACTATATATTACAAAAATTTCAAGAACATAGATATAACTATTCGCTATTAAATTTCCTAATCGAAATACATTTTTAATCTTATAAACTTACAAACATATAATTAATATATGCGAAATGCTTGTCAGAGAAAAAGCTCCACGTGACCTCAAAAGGGACGTTTTTAGAAGAAATATCCGTATAGATATGTAATAAAGCTTGTTTCCTACAAACTCGCATAAAATCTAGCTGTAAATATAGAATATGTTCATTAATAAATGAAAGCAGATTTATACAGTCGATTGCGAAATGTACCAATATCTGAATTTAAACATTACATACTCTTTCTTAAATGATTGTTTTATATTCATTTTGCTATTAAGTAACTTATAATTAACTTAAATATTTCTATCAATAAACTATTTAAATCTTCTCAGATTAACGAATACATAAATTTTTGAATCAATTGACATTTACATACACATAATATGCTACTTTTCAATATGTATCCACATCTAGTAAGTTATAAAAAAAGTGAAAATACAAACTCTATTTGCCAATTATATGTTCTAGCTGCTCACATCGAATGGAACACGATTTTTATACAAGTTTGAAACCTATGAGTGAGCACAAACGCTAACTTGAAGAGTATTTTATTTGCTTAACTAAAACAAATTGGAAAATTATTCTATCGTCGATATAATATATCAAATTAGTTAATTTGGAACGGTGTCAAAGGACACATTGAGAAGTCAGTTCAATGAATAAATTAATTCTGCTAACAAGCCAAGAAAATGTTTCCAGAAGTAGATTTGATTTTCTGTCCTAGTTCTACGGGAAATAAAAAAATGTATTCGAATTTGAATTGTTTTGAATTGACTCTTGAAAACCAATTTGAATGTCGATTTTTCCAAAAATATTACTCGCTTAAAATATAATGAACATTTCGGATAAAAAACTAGTTCTATTTATTCTAAGGAACATGAAATACTAAAAAATAGTATTATAATTATAATTAATAATTTAATAATTAACTGAAGTATATTAAACTGTGAAATTATAACTCTGAAGCTCCAAAACAAAACAGTGCGTGAATAATTTTGAAAACACAAAAAGAGTAAAATTTTAAAGTTTTCCGACCATAAAAACACGCAAACAAAACTAACTTTGAGCAGTCATTCATTTTTGTTTACAAAATAAAGTTTAAAGTCGAGTTATATTCGATCAAACTAGACATCATGCAAAATAAAGTCACACTACTAAATTCAAAAAAACTGTTTTGCTTGCTACGTGTCTTTGCATGACTATATTTTATATCTTTACTTTTGATTTATATATTTAAAATATATCGTCTTGATTTATATATTTTATAATATATCGTCTTGATTGGTATATTTTATAATATATCGTCTTGATTGGTATATTTTATAATATATCGTCTTCTTGATTGGTATATTTTATAATTTGATGACACCGTAAAATGTTATCATAATTTATTTTAACATTATAACTATTACACGCTATAATATTATGTTTGGTTTTTATTACTAAAAGGAGTTTATTAACGTAACATAATATATGTGCACTTTAAATTATATCGACGTTGACCACTTTAAATTATATCATTATTATATATTTTGTGATGTGTTCATTATATGTGTAACTAATGCAGAAACAACTTTAAATGTGTATTACATATACCTAGGTATGGGTAACAGTTTAAAGCTTAACTATTATTAAATCTACATACATTAAGTAATTAAGTAAATTAAAAAATACGATTCCCTATAACGACACAGTACATGAAACAGGATTTGACACGAATAAAGCAAACTGACAACGTTATGTATAAGAGATCACATGATACTTGATAGTTAGTAGAATTAGCTACAAATGGCACTTTCTATAATACTTGAAAAAGGGGACTGAGATGAGTTAAGCCATCACATTAGAACACAAAGCGAAACAATTATCTAAATATTTCACTGAAAATATCAAATATAGCCCCTAAGTGTAAAACTACTGCCACCTATCTGTTTTGAAAGCGGAGCATTCGACTTTTATCCCCAATTAATCTTTATGAAGTTAATTAATGATCCATTAGTTTTCATTTGAATCTATACGTTAGTTACATTAACTCATTAATAACACTAACTAGTTCTAATCACCCCAAAATGTCATCATCAAAGTTGTGAAGGTATCACTTGCTTTTCAAATCTGACTATTTAACACTTGAGATACAAAGATCAAAAGATGTTTTCAGCAAAACAGTAAACTCAAAGTATAACATAAAAGGTCATTTACTGCAGAAATTTAAAGTGTTCATAAAAATATCATATCCACGCGTATCCACCGGCGGACTGTGTTTTTGCCTTTTTGACTTTTATTAAAATAATATTTCACAAATTTTAACGCTATATTCACTATTAAGAAATCACTTTAGCTCATCTAATAAATCAGGAAGTACAACAAAAATAAATGTTTTTAACCTATTTTAAAAAATAAAAAAACAAACACTTTTGTCCATTTTCAATGGAATATATTTAAAAACAACCTCTTTGTTTAAATACATACGATGTTTCAAGACTACACTTAAAATAGGAAGAATAACATGGCATCTTTACATTTTAAAAATATAAATTAATACCGGTCATTTGATTAATTGTATAAACTTTTGCGAAATACATCGAAATGTAAGGAATTCAAATTTTACAATTTCAAGGATTAGTTTGATAACGCATGCAACTATATTTGATATACTAACTGTATAGAAATAAACTCTAAATACATACTTTAAACGAATAAAATAATTATAACAAATAAATAAGATACAAAGATAAAGAAATTGCTGTATTAGCATGCGTAACATTATAACGTAAAACATCATTCATTTAATATTTATTTTACCTTTGTATGTAAATATAGCTTTTTATCTCAAATGTATTCCTTGCAACACCTAATACTATTAATATAGAATAATGAGTACTCTTATGGTGTATTTTATCTCAATTTTAATGACATCGTTAAGTCGAATTCTCTTATGGATTATTCAATATTTCGATAGCATTTCATTGAAGCATATTATCGGTAATTAACCCAGTCTGAATTCATTTATAAATACGTATACCTATATATATATATATCTGGTATGCTTATAGGTTTAACATTTATTCATCTTATGTGTATGTAATTGTTATCTACTGCATGTTATTTTAATGTATAGATACATTTGTTTAATTTAATTTCCTAAGAGTCTTTTAATCCTATCCATAGCGGGTTATTTTACGCATCCATATAACGGAATCCACCTATCATTTTCAAACTTCCTGTCGGAGTAGAGTTTTGAACCTTGACATATACTAGGTAAACGAGGGTGTTTTGTGACACATTGCATTGTAAAAATTATTAAAAAATATCAATTATAAAAAAAATATCGATTAAAAAAGTGTTGGAAAAAAATTTTTTTAAATAAAAATATTGATAACATTTCTTTCTTCATATTTATTGCAACAAAACTTCATTTGTTGTAATTCATGATTTATTATCTGAAACTAATCAGCTATCCAACTAATCATTGTTACCGTGGCTACGTGAGGAGCAGAGTCCAATAGCTCTGAGCTCACTTGAAAATCTTCTTCGTATTCTGAAATAATAATAATATTGAAAGTTGTAAAAGTTGTAAAACTAACATATTTTTGGAATAGTCACGGTCCAAGCTTATATTACACCAACAAATGCTGCGGGGGTAGGGGCATAATCCCTCCCCGGTGTGTAGAGGGTTAACCAGAGTTTAAATTAAATACTTAAATGGAATACAATTCGTTATTATAGTAAATATAAGTACCACACATACACACACACACACACATTTGTCTCCATACTTGATATTCACCCTAATATTGCATAATCTAACTATAAAAGCGGAGAAATTAGATTACATCCCGGAGTCAGCTACCTCAATATCGTCTCGAACAGACTATTCAATAATATCGCAGCTTACTCTAAGATCTTATCCTATACATTGTGGTTTACCCCGTTTATAACTGTAATTCGCATGCACCTATATATGTACATATATAGTACGTAATGTAAATAAAGCAAATTGCAATCTCGCTTTGCCGGAATATATAAAAGTAATAATTAATTTGCCGCTGAAGATATGCTGCCGCAAATCAACTTCTTAAAGTCCACAGCGAGGCTCAGATTTATTGTCTTCTTTGAGTTGGACTATACTACTTTCAAACTTTTGTTAGTACCCCGTCAAGTGCATTATATCCTGGCTTTTACTGTGATATATGCATTACAGCATTGAGCTAATTAATCGATTTTTTTATTTTTACCTACTGAGTCGAACAAATTTATATTTATAATTATGTGATCGCAATTTGCCCTAGAGTATAGTGTTATTGAAGTTTATAACTAAAGGCTATATTAATCGATTAAAAACAATCGCCCCAGAAAAGTTGCCCTGGAATATGTTACTTTACCACCTTGAAATTACTTAGTTAATAAACTGAAAATAACGGATAAAATGATTAAACGAGAACATAGATATACAATAAATTCAAGATTTTAAAATAACAAAATTGTTTAGTTAAAAAAAAAAAAAATTTCAATAATAACTAAGTATTATTCCAAAAATGCAACTTTCTATATTTAAAATAAGTATACTGACAACAATGGCGGTGCTAGACGAGCATCCTATCCATTCAAGTATCGCTCAAATGGCTGTCGGTGTTCCAAAGACATGCCGAAGGTTTTCAGGATGCTAACGACGTAGCGGAAGCCCTCTTGAGGCAGACTCAACATCCAGCGTCAGTAAGGCCGATAAATCACATCTCCTAACATTCCTACATCTCCTCTGGCAGTCCACAATACTTCTCCTCGTGAGGTGCTATTCCATGGCTGTCTGTATAGAGTCAGCTTGATTCTACACCGTGCATTGTGTTGATCTTGACGACTGCAGTTTGCGCGCTTCAAGTATGAGTATCCAGGAGAGCTCTGATGACACAGAGTTAAGATCGCTTTTGAGGTTGTGAATCGGTTTTTTCCGGAGAAGTGACAGCTTCTTCGCTTGGCGCTTTCAGGAGAATTTTTTGACGAATTTTGGCGGGTTCCGCTGACGACAAAAAAGTCACACAATGTAGCCCCGGGTAACTAATTCTCAGTGAATTGTTGAACAGTGAGGTTGTCAGAAAGCCGCCACAGTACTTGACTCTTTGTTACACGCTTAATATCCATTAAAGATAAGTTTTGTTGCTTTTTAAAGATTATAAAAACTGGTAGATAAACATCAAAATATTATTAAAGTATATATATGAATTAATCATCTAACATTATTTTAGCGTAAGTTGTATTAAAATCTTGTTAAAAAACAAACAAAATATTTACATGGAATTTTGCTATTTTAAGATTCACTAATTCAAATATATTTATGTATATATAACGTTATTTTCACACAATAATTATTTTACGTACTTTATGTTATTATTGGTATGAAGCAATTTTTTGTTTAAGTTTGTGCTGTGCTTCACCTTTTCAATTCATTATTCTGAAAAGTAAGGTTTATAAAAAAAGCTTGTAATAATAATAATTTAAATTTAAACAAAACCTAATCAATCAAACAAAACAATAATTGTAACAGTATTACAACATAAGAAACTTGTCAACACACGCAGAATATATATTATAATAGAATAATAATAAAACATAGAGTTTCAACTCTTATGGAATCTGTATGCAGTTTAATACTACTCTTTAGCTACGCAAAATAATGTCAAAAAACTAACAGCAGTAAAACAGTTTAGGATATGCAGGCAATAAATTATATTTTACAGGCAACTTACATACACATGTTTAAATTTAAAATTTAAGAGTATAACTTTTATTCTAAAATTAATTTAATATAAATATATGTATAATACTACTTTTAGTGTAAACAATTACATAACATTTATTAAAATAAAACAATTTTCAATTGACGAAAATTTTCAGATGTATACATATTATATGAAATGAATAGCTAGTCAAAACTTGATGTTTAAATACTCTATGCCTATGTATGTTACAAGTATTGACAACTGGGGTTTCAATTACGCCATTCTATACTTAGTATAATAATATATATTGATTCACTATTATTGACTATTTTAAATTTTACAATCATGACAAATAAATACATGACAAATGTGCTTTAAAAAGCATCAGTACTAAAATCAGTATGTTGTAATTTTACATGCATTCAGATTAAAAATGTACATTTGGATGTAGACAATTATTTATAAATAAGCGTAATGTAATGCATGTGTTTAGACTTAATTTTAGCCTACCATATATATATTTTGATCTAATTTCAACCGTATCAAAACCAGGAATGTCAGGACTACATTGGATTCTGCAAGTTCTTTATCCTGTTTCAATTAAGAAATGTAATTTTTGCAAGTCAATATTTCTAAATACCACTGTAATTTCAGAGGGGATGTATGCTAAGTGAATTATTATAGCAGAGTTAAATAGTTGCAATGAACTTCCATGAATGTGGCGAATACCTCACCAAAATAATCGCAACTGTTTATATGCAAGATTAGGTCAGCCCTATATATTATTTATTCATTCAGTGAATCAAGTGGAAATTCATCTTTTGCTGGCCAAGTTGCGTCAACATAATGAATTATATTATACCCGTCGATTACCTCTGTAGATTTCATAATATTACGAGAAACAAATTCACTTTTAAACCGAACCAAAATTTAAAATCCAGCGCCACCTGTGTGCCATAGCATTCGATTGATATAAATTTCAATCTAACTATAAGAACTATTATTGTAGGTTCTCAAAAAGTCTAGACGTCTGGACTATGATGAACACTGTCTGGACACAATCTTGTTCTACCCTTGCTCATATATTACACTAATTCATAAATATACATGCTGCTTATTCTATAAAGTTAGATGGATTAATTTGCTCCTTATATATTTGAAATGTTATGTCTTTTGTAGGTCATAATTCGTCTATATAATAATATGTTTTATAATCGTAATATTTCAAAAACATCTCGATGTACAAAGTGGACATAAATCGTTATACTTTACGAATACTTAAATGATGACAATGAAACTGATCTAAATATCATATATTTTAAGTGCATAATATTAAACTATTGCATACTACGGAATGAAAACATATTATATAACTTAATTTGCGAAGACTAGTGAGCTACTATTCAAAACGACCAGCTGTTTGAAATGAATGCATTAATTGGTCATTAACCCTATCTGAACCGGGGTCTTTTTCGCTTCCCAGAACCGGGGGGGGGCTGATTCGGCCCCCCCCTCCAAAA
>JAYRBW010064852.1:0-29139 GCA_036023295.1 Invenusta paracnida | reverse complement strand
CCTTTTTAATATTTAAATATATTTAAACCTTTTTTAATGTATTAATTATGCCAGACACTCTGACGAACTATATACTATATTAAATTTCGCCGAACCGTTCATTTTGAGGAAAATTCAGCACTGCTGTTTTGATAATATATTGGATAACAGTGTCGCATTATCAGTGATCAATTTAGCTATTTGTTTCTAGGAAGTAAAACACAAAAAGAAAAAAAACAGTATATTTATAATATTAATACATAACACACACACACACATATATTATTATATTCATATAGAAAAGTTATTTTTGAAGCAAATAGGTTACCGATATCTCTAACATTGCAATCCACACAACGCATTTATGATTAACCGAATGCATTGAATCATATTGAAATATATTTGAATACAAGTATAATTTAACTTTGATACAATATAGAATAACGTGCAATAGATGTTTTCATTTTTTATAAACACATCGTTTATGTTAAAAGTTGTATTATTGAAATTAGAGTACTTTAATGGGAATTAGAAGCAATATTCGTATTTATTAAGATTTCAAAATATAACTTTTGTCACATGATTAGTTTAGTAAGGCTGCAATATAAAAGTATTATATATATTTCGTACGTAGATTAATTAAACATATAAATAGTACCTACTGCATACAAATGTATTTTATGAAATGTTTAAAAAATTCGTGAAAATATTATATTTATAAATATACTACTATTAAGGTAGTCATTGTACGTGTTTTGAAATATTTTGAAATAGTAGTATTTTAATTAGTATTTAACGTGTAAGTCTTCAGTCTAGTCCCGCTAAATTTAGTAAACTTCTTTCAAAAACACATTAATAAGTATTTCTTTTAAGTAATGGTTCGATATTTGGGGATAAAAATGTTACGCAATTAGTATTGTAGTGTACTTTTAAACTCCCACCTTTGATATATGTACAATGATATCCAATACATTAAAATATTAATTTTTAACTTTTTGGGCAATGCGCTTGTTATGTTTAAAATAATATATATATATGGATTTAAACATTTTAAATACGTTTTATACACGATGTATTATAAGTGTAGACCTAAGGTTTATATTTCCCACAATGACCGATATAAACCATGTATTATATTATGTTATAATATATGATATCAATGGATCTACACCAGGTTAATATAAACCTCCGATATATTTTGAAATTTTGAATTTTTAAATAAAAATAACCAGTAAAATTATTATACTTATAAACTACATAGTATTGTGATAAAATGACTTCCGACTGGCCTATGATTGATTTAAATCTGTTTCATAATTGGAATGATTACCGGTATGACTCTAGATGAAATTGATGATTATGTTGAAGAATATTCTTTTTTTCAGTTATTAGATCAAGATCTAAAATCCGGAAAGATCACATGCTCAATTACTTAAAGGTATTTTCCCCTGCGTCCACCTATTGCAGCAACATTTTTTATTTAACTCCACACAAATATGTTTCGGAATCGGGTTATAGTTTCAAGTCAACACCAATGGGACATAACCAACTTTCAAAAACAATGAGAAATAGTTGTGCATCGGCAGGAATTAAAGGTTTTAAAATCATAACAGCCTAAGAGCATCTTGTGCCAGGCGCATGTTTGAAAACAACATTGATGAACAACTCATAATGCAAAGAGCAGGGCACAGGTCCAAATAGGGGTTTAGAAATTGCAAGTTTGTGTGTGATATCTACCACCATAACACCAGTGTCGTAATTGACAACAAATTAATGGAAAAAGTAGCAAAACAGTTGGAGGTACTTTCAATTTCAATTTTAATGAAAGCTGCAATGTTGTGATAAATAACCATAATTCTGATTAACACTATATAATGACCAATAACGACGATATGTACGTTTATTTCAATGTACGATTAAATTGCAAGTTATGTATGTAATCAGTGATTATTTTATCCCTAGAATAATACTCAATAATTTTATATATTTTAATATGCTAAATATGTATAATAATTTTCCCTGTTCTATGTAATGATTTTTATTGTTAAACAAAATTAATGAAAACGAAATATCTGTAAATTCTATTTCATTTGTGTACTGTATTTATGTCATAATTTACCAAGTGCACATTACCAAGAAAATATAAACCTCTCAAATAAAATATTATGCTGCTATCTATAACACTTCATGTGGAAAATATAAACCTATATAGAGGTTCTGAATTTCATAATGTTATATTATATATACATACTATAATAGAATTTCTGTGTTTTATCCTTTATTCTTTTTGGTTATTATGTTCCCAACAGGTTTTATAGTTTAATAGATAACAACATATTACTCATGAAATGCGCTTATTATTTTCCAATTTCTTTGGCATTACTACAGATTAGACAGAACAATCAGTCAGAAAATAATGAGTACAAAAACATATATACAAGATATACTAGTGGCATAACAGATGGATAGATACGCATACATATATGCTGAAAGTTCAGATTAATGCATGATTTATCTCTAACTGAAAACATGATTATGAACAAAACACGGCATGCAAATAGTCAAAAACTGAAAACTGAACATAAATATGTCAATTATTGTTATTTATTGTCACGTCATATCCTGCATGAAAATTAAAATTAAATCTGTGTATGGCGCAGAACTATAGATGTTGATTGAATTTCAGAAATGTTATCAATGCTTTTATTATCAAGTATCATACTTGTGATGGTGTATTTCACATGTTCTTTTGTACAAACCCACTCCTTTGGCTTTAGTGGAACGAGGACCAGTTCTCTCCATTATTGGATGTTCATCCACTCTGTTTACAAATAAACGAGTGGCACAAGTCGCTCTCAAGCTATGATTAGTTGTCCTGCCTGTTATACCACACGATAAACACATTTTCTTCACAACATTAGCCAGAGTAGTATGGGCCAAAGGAGCTATACCATGGAGAATTCTCTGATTTTACAGATGACATATTCACCGGAGCTAAATAAAATGTGTCACCAGAATTCACTGAACACATTGAGATATAATTATTCAAAAGCAACGCACGTGACTGTTCAGGATTTTCTATCGAATTCGTATTAACATGCTTTACTTTCTTAAAATCAAGTCCACCATTATTGGTTTTGGAAACAGTTTCATTTTACACCAGTATACAATATTTGGACTGCAAATGTGGATGTTTTATTTTGATTTGACTTACTAATAAATCTTTGTGCTTCTACCTACTTCTCAAAGTAAAATGCAGCCCATTTAAATAAAGAAGAGAATGTATTAATGTAGTTGGATCATGAGAACCGAAAGCAACTTGTTTCCACAGAATTCTCTCTTCCTTCTCAGTAATAACGTCGACCTGTACAGTAGAGTACGCAGCACCTGCACGAGTTTTCTCTTTAAAAGCAACGTCCAGAATTGCTCTGAAGTTAATAAAACATTCATCTTTAAAAATATTTAAATTTCGTTTCTGCAATACAAAATATGCATTTATATCTGCAACTATTAAAACGAGTATTTCTGGAGTATTGGTTTCCGTCGTCGTTCCTAATTTTATAAATGAATTTGTGAAATGAATAAATGAAAAAGTTAGGTGCACACACGATTATATTATTACATAAACAGACTACACACTCAATACCCAAGTACATAATGACGCAATACAAATCAATATACTTTCACTCGTATTGAAATATAGTTATACTCATAGAGTAATAATACCAAGAGAGTTCACTTCGTCAAAAAACGTAAATATGTTTTTTTTATATTCCGAGTTCGCTATGTTATATTCCCACCAATGCGATGGTAATTTACGTCTAAAACAGTATAAAAGATCGAATATCAAACTAGCAAATCTACATCATATAAAGTATTGATATGAAAAGAGAAAAAATAAATGTGCGCCTAAATTAGAGCTACAATAATATGTAATTTATAAGAGTATAGCTTGAATAATAAAAAAATGTTGATAGCGGCAAATAACTAGTTTTTGCCTACTTTTAAGCCGTAGGAATACGAAATAAAGTGCCCATACAATATAGGCTATGTGTATCAAATAATGTAGGCAAAATTTGTTATTTGCTGTTATCGAAAAACTTTTATTATTATTTAATCTATACTTCTATAAATTATATATTATTGTAGCTGACATTCTGACGTACATTTTGGTATTTATGGTGCAGTCTCAAAATGGTGAATTTTCCGCTTGCATCAAAAGAGTGAGCCTTCTTTACAATCTTATATTTTTTTGTATGGACCAAACATTTATGGTTTTATATGACGTTATTATTGCTACTTTATAGCACGTATTATTAAATATAACTATTTTAAGTGTTTTCGTTTTGATTGAATGACTTATTTAAATGTTATTAAAAAAGGATTTTTACTAAAATTATACTACTAAACACTTGTCATGGGAATAAAGTAGTATGTTACTTTAAATCAGGTAGGCATTTTTGTAAAGCATTTTTTAAATTAAATTCGAAATGTACATGGTCGAATTACCTTGTATGTAAAGTTTGATAGATGTATACATTCAAATGCTCTTAGTGAACTCTCTCGGTAGTATTACTCTATTGTTATACTTGTACTAATATAAGTTATCATGTCAAGTTACATAAGCTTTCCCATTCTGCATTAATGTAAATATTGATTGCTTACTGCTTCTCTTATTTAGGTTATATAAAACTAAGTATAACAACTCAAATAATTATATGACTTTTATTTTTATCACATAATTGAAGTTGAAAGGTCAAACTCGTGTAAAAATATGTATTTTCATTACTGAAATAATTTCATATAGGTAGTATAAATGCATAGCAGCATGTATGTTTAAATGGGCGCATGAAAATATAATTATGTTGGTTTGATTTTGTGTTTGATTTCAGCGCAAATTTCAATGGGGTTGCGTTTGAATGCAAGATTTATTGTTGTAATGAGGAAAATAATAAATATGTAGTAAGTAGATTTATTCAAAACAGTTAATCATTATCATTATTAACTAACCTAAGAGTGAATTAATGAATCCTGTATCGAGAAGTTCTGGAAGAAAATTGCTCATTATGTGGTTTATAATATAATAAATGAAGTATGTATAATTTTTGAATCGTGACATCAAACTTGTAATTTATTTAAATACGTATTAACACCGTCCAAAAGAATTAAGCAATGCCAACATTCGTCCATATTTAGCTGAACACGTAACTTTACAAAATCAATTAGCATGGCTGAAAGCAGGCGTTCTCACTTTTGAATCTCAACTGAGAATGGCCGTTCTGGGAGCGTAATTCTCTTATATTTGCGGTTTGTATGAAAGTCCGAAGCGGCAAGATTTTAACATAACACTTTAAAAAAACGTCATTTCAGAATAATGACAGAGTTATCGATTAATCTCAAAAGATTTTATCCTTTTGGTTTGGAAGGCCTTCCCAAGCAGAGTAGATAAGGAAATAATATTATGTTTTTTTCATGACAGAAAAATAAAAGGTCGGTATGTCTTGCTCCTGGTTCACAGTGGGAAGATGCACAGCTGTGTTCTTATCTGGTCCTAGTAAGTGTCAAGTTCGGAAGAAATAGGAGTCACAGAAGCGCACATTATAAGAATTATGCACGAACAAACCTTTGACCATTTATGAAACATACCAAAAAGGCGTGTGTATTTCCTCGGGTGGTGGAGGTAGCAAGAGGTCTGTTGTCCACCGAGATTAGTTTCAGCTACATGTCAAGTCAAGTTGGCTAAAGTTAGTAGCTAGCGCATACAAAAACGCGAGAACAAGTTCGTGAAGAAGAAATCAATTCTCGGCTTATCTAACTCCCTCCACTCCCCTCTACTTTATTTGTTATTTTCTCTTCAATACAAAGGAAAACACTTATATCAGGCAAGTTATGCATGTGATAGTGTAATTGAAATATCTGAACTTTTGTGGCGCTATCTTGTAGTCGCTATTTGATTCTGCAAAGCCAACCCCTCTTAATCCCTACAAAACCCCTCCCAAACCCCTCCCAACCCCTCCAAACCCCTCCAAACCCCTCCAAACCCCTCCAAACACCTCCAAACACCTCCAAACCCCTCCCAACCCCTCCAAACCGCCCTCTCCTCTCCCTTCTCTCCCTTCTCTCCCTCCTCTCCGTTCCTCAGATATGGTTGATTTGTATTCAGTATGCTGCTTTTAATCAAGAACTTATATTATGCTCATTTTGTTGTTATTTATATGTTGGGTATTTATAAAGAAGCACGTAATTAATTTAGTCAATTGGGCTCATGTAAGAGTTTACCTTAATTGTGATTATATTATGCTTTTATGACGTGGAATCCTTGTGTGTAAATTATCAAGTAAAATAAAGCATTTCTTGTTTTCTAATAAAAATTCAGTGCTCAGTGAGTATTCAGAACGTTAATTAGACACATCTTACTTTTATATATTTAAAATAAATTTACCGAAATATATACATTTTTTTTAATGTCTATTTATTGACACACTATATATTATGTATATTTGTCTTATGTGTAAAAGTTTGCACACAAAAACAGGCGAACAATAAAATTTTTTCGCAACAATTAGACAATGCTACCGAATTGTCAAGCTATGAAACAAGAGCGTCCGCATTTATCTTAAGAGATGCTAACAGAACTAGTCATTAATGCTTAAGGAGAATATGCCTATTTTTGACCGCTAATAAATCAGGCTAGAATGCATTAACACGTTAATTGTTGGTATCAGCAAAATCACTAAATCAAGATTTTTAGGTAAAACAAATCTTCCAATTTTTAAAACCAACGAAATTCTTTTATTTTTGGATACTTATATTGCTTAGATAATATACTACAGTAATTGTAAGTATTCATATTTTTCAATAAAAATAATTTGTTCCGAAAAAACAAGTTTTTAAAACATAAACAAAATTTTAAATAACTTTTTTGTTCATGGAATGTGTTACAAAACATCCTTGTTTATTGACATGCCAAGTTTAAAAACTATGTTTCAATGATCAAGCGTTCATACTAAATTCTACAAAATTGCAAATAGCTCATACTGTTAAGAAAAAACATAATTTTTTTTAAAGTGAATCATCCATATATATGTATATAAAATTATAGGCTAATCTGAACTAAACTGTCATTGGGGAAGTCTCGATAATATTTAAGACAAACAGTAAATTCGGACACATAAAGTAGATAGTGAATTACCTATCTATCTATCTAATATTATTTTACCTGAAACTCTACATATATTTTAGAAATCTAGAAATATCAAAAACCAATCTCAACACCAAAATTATTATAACTTTGTGTTATAATGTTAATAGTGTTTCGAAAAACTATATATATGGATTTGAGATTTTGTTAATCGAATAATTTGTAACATACTCCCTATATAAAGCATTAGAACATAAAAAATAGTTGGTTAGTTTGTATCGATATCAATAAAGATATTAATTGTTTAACAGATAAGTGATGGCTGCGTAGTAAGTTCATTAACTGCAGGGTGACGTATTACAACGTTAATTTAGATATTAAATAAATTATAATTATAATTTAGAGCAATACAAAACAAAATTACAAGATCAAATGTATACAGAATGTCAATAACAATATACAGATTAGGAATGACATGATGCCCTTGGGAGCTAGAGGCACAAAAGTAATCAGGCTAGCTTTTAGGTTTAATTAGTTAATTAGGTTCATTAAAGTAATAAGGAAACTGTTACAATATAGTAGGCGCGCTGAGAGAAGTCAATATATTTAAAGCACAAAAAGAGGGGACAGAAGAGAAAGAATCTACATATAACTGCAAATAAAGAGTGATTATACTAAAAACTGCATTACAATTATTATGCGTCTATGTAGGATGCTATCCCAATAAAACACATTTATACATACACACTAAACTACACATATTAGGTCTACCCATGTATATACATACATACATACATACACATAATAAAGTAAGTGGATCTTGGATAAGTAGATAATAATTAAAAATTACTGTAAAGTTAATAGACAAAACATAATATTACAAGATATATGATCAGTCAGATATTGTAGAGTTGGGCACAAAATATGTACATACATCATACTCATGTATGTATTTATATTTCTAATACTGGTATAAATAAATAAATATATTACCTTAAAGATTATGTATACATCTAAGAGTATCTATTCTATAATATAAGTTATAGTTTAGAAGTATTTATAATTGGTTACAGTACAAAAAATTAAATGTAGATATAAAAAATGATTTTTGAAGAAAAAGAAATATCCGATATGAGTGTTAAATAGACTTCATTTATATATATTACACGCTTTTACATAATTACGGAGATAATAAAAAATTGAAAAAATATTCAGAGAACAATAAATGTATATAAACTATATAGATATTAAATTATGTACATATAGTAAGTATAGTAAAGTAAGTTAAATTAATGCTTCAATAATCAGTTATAAATGACAACATTCACAAGTAATGCATAACATACAGAACAAAGTTTTGTATGGAGTTTGATGATTATCAATTAATATGTTGACTGTTTAAACGAAAAATAATCATATAAGTATTATCATTAATAAATAATTAACAAAACAAAAATGAAAGACAACAAACGAGTCCTCAAATGCAAAAATTTAAAACGATGTATATAGACGATATGTAATACAGTCAATGAAGAAATGTAAGATTTACTAAGAGAGCTAATGAGAGAGATAAAATATATAAGTATGTTTTCTATTTTTAGTAATGAAACACTTAAATTTCTTTCTTCACGGATTATTTCTGTTTTAAATCGGACGCCCAATTACGTGCACATCTGTTGACGACCCTTCAACTTCGAGCAAGAGGATTAAGCATTGGCTTGTACTCCTGCATAACTGGCGGTGGTTTGGTATCGACGACTGGCGTTGTGGTGAGCTGCCTCCTTACTGCAACATCGCATCGATTGATAGAAGGCCGTTCGAAATTGTCTTCCCGAGGCCATATAGAAATAAAAGTTGCTCGCATGCGAACAGTAACCGAGCATAAGAAGGCTTTGAAATATAAGACCATGCACACCCAAGGCGACAAGATTTCCAGTCAGAACAAAGTTGATTCCCAACTTTATAATTCCATCGATAAGTGTAAAGAATGAAAATGGAGAATAGGTAAGAAGAAACACCAGGTTGATCATGAGGAGCACTCGAATGAGTCGGATAGAATCGCTGTCAACTTTACTTCGGTTATCAGAGACTGTTGATGTCATACTTTGACGTCGGTTTAAAGATTGTAGAATCCACCACACAATCATTGAGTTAAAGATAATGAGGAGGGTTAATGGGATAAGAAATCGGAATAGCATGTCAAACCAGACCCAAATTTCGAAAATATTAGGTACGAAAATCATCGAGCATATGATTCCAATGATGGGAATTCGGCCAATACTTGCAATGAATATGATAGGGAGATCTTTGCAGAAGATCAGTAGAGTCAAAACGACCACTAGAATTAGCGTGCGTCGCATACTGCAAATGGTCTTCGCTCGAAGAGGATGTGCGATTGATATGTAGCGTTGGACTGTGACCCAACAAAGCATCCAAACGGACATGTCAGACCAAAAGTACTGACAGAATAAGTTTATGCGACAGGCTACAAGGCTTTGCAGGCTCAGGTCAAATTTTAAAGTAAAGATGGTCCAGTATCTCACTGCAAACAGCAAGACCATTGAATCGCAAATACTCAAGACAACAAAAACAACGTTGCTCGAGTTTTTACGCATTGAGGGTTGCATCAAGGCTCGGAATGCCAGAGTATTGGTGACAACACCGGAAATAATTATTATCGGGTAGAAATATATGCATAACAAAGCGCGTGCCTTGAATGTTGGCAATATCTCATTTGAAGATGACAAGTTGACATTTTGGTCAAGTGTCGTTTCATTCATCCTTCCAATAATAAGTACAGTGAGAAGCATTAAACTGTTTTTGAATGGAAATACTATTAAAAATGTTAGTATTTACTTTCCAACACAAGTATGTACATATACTTGATTTACGATAAAGAATAAAGAATGTGTTTGGAGAGGAAAACATTACTGACATTATTATGAGCCAATCGGAATTTCTTTGAGGTTTGTAAGATAATTTGTATGTTTGAAAATAGGTCTAAGACTAAAGAGAAATAAACTGACTTTATATTTCACAGAAAGTAATATATCGTATATTCTATATTGCGAGATATTTCATATATGTATTTTATACCATTAGATTTTTAAAATCAGTGTAACTTTTGATGGGTAATAAAATAAATTAGTATCTTATAAAAATTGAAAAGAATACAAATACATACATACTTATCAAGTTTATTATATATTTACAAAAAGCTTTATGTGCTGTGTAACATGAATCTATGGCCAATTAAACATGTAACGGAATATGCTTTACAGTTGAAACAGGAAGTTGCAACAATGTGATGAGAAGGTTATCCCAAAATTGATATTAGATTCATATGTTTTGATTGAGGCAAAGAAAGGTAAAAATTACAGTTACGTAGATTGTGTCTATGGCAAATTTTAAAAATATCGTTTTTGACATTTTTTCCAATTAATTTGCATTAGACAATGTTCGAAATGAAAAGACAACCAGACAAGTTATATATATATTTCCGCTGATATGGAAAGATTTGTAAAAAGTAATTAAATTGCACAATTCTCAAATGTAGAATATTTGGAAGATATTGAATTTAATTTGAACGTTATTAATTTGTAAACACTTTCTTTTTATAATAATTTTGATATAAAATATGAATAAGTAACGTAATCAAATATATAACGGAATAAAACATTCATATTAATAAAGACACTTTTGAAAAAAGGAAAAAAACCTGGGACTCTAGTGGGACAATCTAGTTGACATTGGCCCACTATTATGTAACCTGGATTAAATGGCTGCACCCTTTTTTCTGGTGATTTTTTTGTCTTTGCAGGTGGAGTGTGGAGTATATTTCTATTGTGTTGGACAAGGAATTATGATATTTTATCTGACGCTTGATTATAAGCCCTTTCGTGCATTCATTGATTGGGCTCTTAGTGGGACGTTCATCAGAGCTGCATTTGAGTTTGTGACTTCATTTCTCGGGATGCTATATAGTGACCAGGTGTCCTGAGCAAGGTCATGGGTGTCGCTTTGAAGTTAAGAGCTTCTTGGATGTTAGTTGTGTCGAGGAACATGCTGATTAACATAAAAAAGAGAATTGGCTCACAATGCATATTATATTGCTTCTGGGATGTCAGCATTTCGTATTAACCAATCAAGAGTTGCTGCCCAACTTAAATATGCGCAACAAGGTTATTAAAAAGTATTTCTACATCTCTATGAAAGAAAACTTGCCGCACCTATAGATCAAATTTAATGTCCACTAATAATAGACGGACACATTTAAATTAAATAAACAAAATCATGCGGATAGCGAGCAGCTAAGAAAAATATATAACAAACTTGATAATTGTATATATATTTTTCTTCTTATACGTTTTTTAAAAGACTAAATAATTTAGTAATACATCAAAAGATAATATGATTTTGAAAATATTTTGATATTTAAGACACATTTGAAGTATTTAACAATATGGAATTATATTATATTTAATTTTATGCAAAATAACAATTTTAGTACTTTATTTCAGTTTAATCTTATACCTATATTTGTCAACATAAAACAAAATCTTACAAACTCAAAAGTAATTCCGATTGGTTCATAATGTTTTCCTCTCCAAACACATTCTTTGTTCTTCATCGTATACTGAACAGATATATATATTGTACTCGAAAGATGAAACTAACAATTTATTGTTATAGCATTCAAAAAAGATAATTTGTCTCACTTATTTTTTGGAAAGATGAATGAAATAACACCTGAACAAAACGTCACCTTGTCATTTTCAAATGAGATATTGATACTAGTTAAAGCACGCGCTTTGTTATGCACATATTTTTATCCGATACTAATTATGTCCGGTGTGGTCACAAATACATTTGCATTCTGAGCCTTGATACAACCCTCAATGCGTAAAAACCCGAGTAACGTTTTATTTTTCTATCTTGAGCATTTGCGATTCAATGCTCTTACTGTTGGCACTGAGATATTGGTTCATTTTTACTTTAAAATTCGACCTTAGCATTTACCACATTGTAGCCTGTCGCATGATACTCTTCTTCTCGTATTTTTGGCTGACATGTCCGTTTGGATGCTTTGTTTGGTCACAGTCCAACGCTACATATCAATCGCGTATCCTCTTCGAGCGAAGACCATTTGGAGTATGCGGCGCACGCTAATTCTAGTGGTCGTTTTGACTCTACTGATATTCTGCAAAGATTTACTTGTCCTATTGACTGTACGTATTGTCCAAGTTCCCTTCCTTGGAATTACATGTACGCTTATTTTCGTTCCTGATGTCTACAAAATTTGGGTCTGGATTGACATGCTTTTACGATTTATTGTCCCATTTATCCTCCTAATTATCTCTAACTCACTGATTGTTGGCGGATTCGACAGTCCTTAAACCAACGTAAAAATATGAAACCAACATCCACTGATGATCGAAGTAAAGTTGACAGCGATTCTTATCGAGTCATTCGACTGGTCCTCATGGTCAACCTAGTATTTCTTCTTACCTACTCCCCAATGACAATCTTTACCATTATCGATGGTTTTATGAAGTTGGGCGTCAACTTTGTTCTGACTGCAAATGTTGCCGCTTTTGGTGCGTATGGTCTCATATTTCGAAGTCTTGTTACGCTCGCCTACTTTTCGCATGCAAGCAACTTTTATTTATATATTGCCTCGGAAGGACAACAATTTCGAACGGCCTTCTATCAATCGATGCGATGTTGTTGTAAGGAAGCAGCTCGTCGCAGTGCCAGTCATACATACCACACCACCGGCAGTTCTGCAGGAATACAAGCCAATGCTTAATCTTCTTTTTCGATATTAAACGTTTGTCGACAGATATGCACGTAATCTGGCGTCTGATTTAAAAGGGAATACAATCCGTGAAGAAGTGTTGAATTACTAAAATATAAAATATACAGATCCTCTCTCTTTCTCTCTTTCATTCTATCTCTTTCTCCTTTTGTCAAACTTATATTTCCTCAATGACTGTATTTCCTATAGGTACTTTATTTCATTTTAAATGTTTCCATTTGATGACTCGTTATTTTTATTTTATTTTACCGACGCTGTCATCTTTGTTTTGATATTTATTCATTAATGATATTATTTATATGATTATTCCATTGTTAAAGCAGGCAACATATCAATTGAATTATATCAAAATTCCACACAAATCATTGTTCTTTATGTTATGGATTACTTTTGGATGTTGTCTATTATAACTGATTATTGAAGCATTAATTTAACTTGCTTTACTATGTATACTTAACAATACAATATAATTTTGTATCCACATATCTTATATTAAATTATTTTTCACTAACTGTCTACTTTTTCACTTCTTTATTAATTTCCTAATTATATAAATCGCTTAATACATTAAATAAAGTGAATACAACATTAATGTCGGATATTTATTTAACACCTAAATAAACATTCTAAGACGTCACCCTGCAGTTAATGAACTTACTATTCCACCATCACTTATCTTTTAAACAATTAATTTTTTAATCGATAGTGATAGCAATACAAGCCAACAAACTAAGTTTAATGTTCTAAAACTTGATATTGTGAGTATGTAACAAAAAGCTTAATCCGGATCTAAAAGCTTTTAATCCATATTTATAGTTTTTTGAAACACCATTAAGATTATAACATAATGTTGGGATAATTTTGGTGGTGGGATTCGTTTTTGGTATTTCTTAGATTAACAAAATATATGGAGAGTTTTAGGAAACACAGAAGTGCATTTTACTATCTACGTAATGTTTCGTATATTTTTGTTTGTCTTATATGTTACAGAGACTTCCCCAATGACCGCTTCGTTCAGATTAGCCTATTATTTGTTATCTACTATTATATCGTACTTTCTGTATTTCTATCGATTATGCCCCAGTATCAAAATACAACAAACACACAACATGTGTGTCACAACATATTGAAACATAATGTTAAATTAAATGAAACTTACTTCAAGTTAATTAAACTTAGAGAATTTATTAGGATTGCATAAAACTTTGCTGACTTTATAGTTTATGCGATGTTCTCCTTTCTGATTGGCTATGTATGTACGCGCTCAATTACCGTACATACATAATGTGCGTATATAGGACAAGTTTAAGTAAATTATATCTTGTTACATTTATTACTCAGACATTAGACATAATATATTAAGCATTATGAATTTGTTATTTAAAAAGTAACAATGAAGTATTTATTTTATAAAACTCCATTTGTATAAAGCAAACTTAATATTGAATCAACTGATGCAACAATTATTATCCTAATCCCTAATTAAGATTATAAGTACCTACCAGATTATGATAGGTATATTTTTAATTTTAAACATAGACATACTGTATCATTTTTTATTAGGCAACAGGATGAACAATTACTATCATGCCATACTCGAAATTATAAATATTAAAATGTTGTTAACATCTGCAAAAATTGACAAGTATATAGACTGCCAAAACATTATTTATTTAATTAGTCAATGAGTTACGGTATACAGTGTTCTTGACATATTTCAGTCAACAAAACTTCGAATATATTATAAAATGTTTAAATTATTTAAAAGTTTAAAAATATTTAAAAAAGCAATAATATTACAACAAATATTTATAAATTGTAATTTTTACACAAATATATAAAATTCTATAAAATTCAAACAGTATGCATGAGATTGGATAATCATGAATATCCCTATATACCTAGATAAATTGTCAAATGATATCGAATTACCTATCGAAATAAGTCAACTTTCATATTTATCGAATCATAGTCATAAAATAAAAAAACAATGATTATACATTGAAAGACATAGGCAAAATATATGTTATAGAAACAATCTGCAAATTTGAATTTGTACCTTGCTTTGACTTAATCAAAACATCTGAAACTAATATCCATTAATTTATGATAAACTTCTCATCATATTATTGCTGCAAATTGATTTTTAACTATTAGTGTAAACGAAATAGGGTTGGACTCGGAATGAATTAGCATTAACACGTTTTTAGTACCATTATAACTGAAATATGTTATAGATTAACATACTAAATGCCTCATTGACACATTTAATTTCTTATGTGACAAGAGAAACTAAATCGTTTAGTAAGTTTTTTTCCAACTCCCCAGTTTTCCTTTCATACTCCAACATTTGTGCGTGGAAATTATTCTATTTCTTTTAAATCCGTCTTTTTACAATATTTCATATCATCTATTGTATTGTTGTATAAAAGGCTTTTGTGAAGATTAACATTAAACATTAGGACCACAATGACCGATATAAACCATGTATTATGTGTTATAATATATGATATCAACGGATCTGCACCAGGTTTATAGCTTCTCTAAGAAAATATAAACTTCCGATATATTTCGGAATTTTGAATTTTGAAATTAAAAGTATTATTAAAATAAATATACATACTTATAAACTAGTATTGTGATAAAATGACTTCCGACTGGCCTATGATTGATTTAAATATGTTTTCTAATGGAATGATTACCGGTATAACTGTAGATGAAATTAATGATTATGTTGAAGAACATTCTTTTTTACAGTTATTAGAAGGAGATCTAGTTCCACCATCCATTCAAACAACATCCAATAGCGTACCTAATAGTAGCAGTACTGCGCGCGGCAGCAATTATCACCCAAATACATCCTCATTAAACTGATTTTCAGACCCAATCAGCGATGGGAAATTATAATAAGTTAATGTAAACTCTGTACCTGCCGGTACACGTAACCGAAATAAATGGGCAATAGATATTTATGAAAAGTGTACCAAACACCGAGTTATTTCATCCTGTGAAAAAAAAAGGTTTCCTCCACCGTTGAAAAAAAATCTTCTCAATGCCAGGGATTTATGAAAAGTGGATCAAACACTGAGTTATTTCATTTTGTGAAAATCAAACTATTCCGCTACTGTTGAAAGACAATCTTCTCAATGCCAGTGATTTATGATTAGATAACTGGCTGGCCAAATTTTTATTTGAAATTATAAATATATCGTCTGTCTGTGAAGCATATTCAGGGCACACTGTAATTTGGGTAATACCTGTTAATTTCAAACTGCTGTTGAAAGTATAGATGGAACCACAAAATCACAGCATTACACAGCATTAAAATATCAACATAATGCCAAAGATTTGATTCGATGTAAATTAAAAAGCGTTTTATTAAATATGTCATAAACAAATTTCAATATATGGCATAGAAACAATCTACGTAACTCTGAAGTTTTATCTTTCTTTGTCTCAATCAAAACATCTGAAACTAATATAAACACAATGCGTAATGTGTAAATTGTAGCGGTTTTCCGATTTCAATATGCAATCAAAAGTCATAAAACGATAGTATGCATTAATTGCGTGGGTTGATTATCACAATCAGCCTTATAGCCCGAGGGTTAAAACGTAGTATGTTTTCAGTTCTTGTGATCTAGGCATTTTTCAGGTCTAGTACATTAATTGCAGAAATGCTCATTTCAAGGAATTTAGCTAATCAAGATCATAGAGTATTGAATACACACAGCGTCGACTCCAAAGTGATCGCTATGAAAAAGTGTAAATAATTTTATTATTTCTCTAAAGTTCATTTTAAATAAATAAAATATAACAATATGAGTATTAATTGTAATACATATATTTATAAATCATTATTTTACGTATGGGAAGTAAAACTACACTCTTAATTAATTTGGTCGGTTTACGAGTCGGTCAAGGATCGATACGCAAGCGTCGATTCAGTGTCAGCCTAGCGATCCCTAAGGGTCGTTTTGACCGATGAATTTGGTAAATCGACCAATTGGTTGGCGGGTCTTGTAAAAAAACAATTAAATAATATTTTACTACTTTTAGTAGTATGTTAAAAATATGTTGTTTATTATCAAACAAAATAGAAATACGTGTTAATCTGTTACAATTACAATTTAAAATATGGGTGGTAGTTTTCATGAGATACAAGCATATTTTACTAATTCACCATATTATAACGAATAGAAAGATATTCCACGATGTACAATTGATTTTAACAAACTTTTATTTGAAAAGGTATATTTTTAAGAAAATATGTATTATTTATTATTTAGAATAAAATGTCACACATCATTTTGTTTTCTAGATATTACAAGCAGGTGTATGGCAGCCATGTTTTCTAATTTCCCATATTAAAATTAAGAAAATGTTATATCCTATAGATTTATTTTAACGTTAAAATTCAATGGAAATATATATATGCTTGAAAATTTGTATATAATATTCTGAAAATATTATAAAATCATATTCATATAGAAAATAATATTCATTATTGAGATATTTGGATTAAAAAAATGGCGGCCAGTTTAAATAATAAATATATATACAACAGTTATTCCCAATGACCATTTTGGCCGATAGTTGATAAGTTGATAGTTGTTCTGCCGCATATGGCGGACGAAGTCTTTGGCTGAGTTGCTAGAGAATTTGACTCGAAGGCCAACTTAGTGCTCCAGCACTTCCAAAACAGCATTGATGTGCCTTGGGTGCTCTAGATTTAGAGCAACACAACATGTTGCTAAGAGCCCCACGATCTCGATCACAGAGAGAGTTTCAAACTCAATACCATTCACACGAATGCCCGTCAAGGGACCCAGTACATCCGTAGCTGAGATTGAGATGGCCTGACATAATAATATTTAAATATATGTATAGAAATGTATTTACTATATACAAGCATGCACTTACTATTTAGAAAATCTGATAATTTTAATAACCATACAGAAATGGAAAACATAATAATTAAATTTGATAAAATGAAGTATGTACATATAGTAAAAATGGAAACTATGCAATATAGAATTGTGAATCTACAGGGTGTCTCATACAAAGGAATAATATAGTGGGGGAATTATCGGTCAAATTTGAGAAAAACATTGGCACTTACAGAGTTTACTTATCCATTTTATTTTTATTGTAATATTTAGAAAACACTTAGATGAACAAAATTATATGCAACATTTAAAACATTTATTTTCTTTAAAAAATACATTTTCACAGAAATTTTGTTAAAATCAATCTACATCATAGAACATTTTCTTATTCTTTAAAATGGGTTTTTAGTAAAATGCTTATAAACAATGTTTGACACTAGATATCAAATTGTCTTTCACTTGAAATTTGTTTCTAATAAGTACATGTATCAACTCTGTAAGTGCCAGTATTTTTCTTAAATTCAACAATTCATGTAGATAATTCCCCTACTAAATAGATTTTCGAATTTCAAAGTTAGATGAGCAGCTATAACTGTTTTTGTAAAATAGAATATCATATATCGTCGCCCTTTTGCATAACTGACGTATCTTTTGTTCTTCGAATTTTAACAATATTGATTCATAAAAAAGTGATTTTTTAATTGAAATTATGAAAATTAAGGTAGTGAGATAAATTTTAGTAATAAAATATGTTTGTATAGCTGTTAGATTTGTAATAAAAATGTTCTCAGTTATGCAAAAGGGTGACGATATGTATATCATGTTAAATATTTGTCTAGTTATATTAATATTATATGTATATGGAAATATATATTATTCAAATTCACTGTATGTATTATATAATTCCCTGTGCATATATATATATAAAATATATATAAAATATGCATATACACTTTAATACTGACATTACATTGAAATTGTATAACTATCGTAAAATATATATAATGATTAACTTATAATAACATTTTAAAACTGCATTAATTTATATAAATCATACATTATGACGTAATTTTCATAAAATTATATGATAAAAATTTACTCATATTTAAAAAAATGTAAATGATAATTGTGATTGGTTTTCTATAACAACACAACATATCAGATATTCAATCTACAGATTTCAAATATACAATGATACTTACACACATCTCAGAGTTGATTAGTTTGTTCCATTAGCCTCGTATTTTGATTAACAAAATTACAAACACCTGTTTTAGTAGTCCCTCCATTGATGTTGGCTCCACGGGAATGAGTGATGATAGTACACGATTACATTTCATCAAAACACTTAACTTTGAGCATTTCATCAAAAAACTTTCAACCTTCATTTCTAGTCCCGTTGAATCGAATTGGGAAACGTATTGGGACACTCCTGATGTAGAGTAGATTCTAGTCATCAGCGATGCTTCTTGATATAACTAGAAAACAAAATATTAAAATATACATTTCATGTATTCATAGCTTACATACATTATGCACATTATATAAAAAGCTACAACAATGTAGCCCTTACAAAAAATGTATGAGAATCTCATGAGTTTTTTTATACAATCTCATGAAAAACTCATGAATTTTCTATATACATAGAAGATTCATGAATTTCTCATAAGATTATGTTAAAAATTCATGAGGTTCTAAAACACTACCTCAATATACAATTCATTTCATTATGTAAACATTTAAGCGATTACAATATATAATAAAGTGGAACTCGATTAATTCTTCACCTCTGGGGAAAGGTCAAAATTGAGGAATTAAGCATATTGGCGAAATAAAAGTATCATTTTACAACATTCTAAAAGATATAAATTATATTGGGCATTTAAAAAAACTGTTGAATTAACGAAGTAATAACGTTATATCATCATTAAGACATAACTTTGTTTAAAATTTACACTGTATATAATTAAAGGTATTTTAAAATGGTAATCCCTAACAATTAAGGAGCTATTTATTTGCTTTATTATAAATATACAAACTATTTATAAGCACTAATATCTGCATATGATTGCAGAATAATAATTTTTCATAATTCTACGAAGGCAAACTTGTCTATACACAACAAGTGTGTATATATCAGGAATATGGGTCATTTAAATCTTAAATTAGATTAAAAAGAAATTAATCTGCTGCATTTGTATATTATCAAGCTGAATAATGAAGTATGATTGTTTAGAAAAGTTTTGAAAATATTAATGCATATTAATTTGTAAATGTGCTAATTATTATATATTCGAAGGTATCTTCTTTTTAAAAATAGTTAAAACCGTTAATGTAAGCGAGTAATACCTAATTTAGAGATTTGAATGTATATATACAATTTTTTCTATTAAAGAAAGTTGTAAATCTAAACGTCCATTATTTATTCCAAAACATGTAGGCACCTCTATTTTATAGATTTTAAAATTCATATTATTTTATTCCTGTTTTCGATTTACAATGTTCCTATTGACATTGACATATTTCAATGAAAAAACAATTTTTAATATTGATATAAATATTAAACACAATAAAACAATCAAACAATATCTAAATATATAACTATAATTAATACAATTCTGCTTATTAAAAATAATCCTGTAGGTATTTCGTATTACTACACAAGCTTAATTAGAATTAGTGAATAAAATACAATAGTATTGCACGGAATAATAAATACTAATGATATAAAGTGTATTACAGTAAATCTACCTATCTTCAAAATTAAAAATATACCTATCATAGTTTGGTAGGTAGGTAATAATCTTAATTAAGGACTATAGGATAATAATTGTTGCATCTGTTGATTCGAGGTTAAATTTGCTTTATACAAATGGTGTTTTATAAAATAAATACTTCATTGTTACTGTTTCAAATAACAAATTCATAATGCTTAATATATTATGTCTAACATCTGAGTAATAAATGTAACAAGATGTAATTTACTTAAACTAGTCCTATATACGCACATTATGTATGTACGGTAATTGATGGCGTACATACATAGCCAATCAGAAAGGAGAACATCGCATAAACTATAAAGTCAGTAAAGTTTTATGCAATCCTAATAAATTCTCTAAGTTTGATCAACATGAAGTAAGTTTTATTTAATTAAATGTAATGTTTCAATATGTTTCTAATGTCGTATCTTTGTTGTATTTTAATACTGGGGCATAATTAACTCATTCATTATATTTAATGGATGTAAGCCATAACTAGGAATTCTAACGCTCGATTGGATCAATATTATATTTTTAACTGTATATTATCTTCATTATTTATAATTTTCTTAACATTTTGGTAAGAGCAATAAATAAAGTCATTGCTTAAGTATATAACAAATATATAATTATTAATATGTATAATAATTTATTAAGTATTTTAATAACATATATTTAACGAAATAAATTAATAACAATATATAAATAAATATTCTGTTAAAGAATGTATTTCGGAACAGATATTGACTTTATACCACAACATATCGTCTTCAAATGTACATAATATTGTTACACTAACTTAAATAAAATATTCCTTTATGACATTATGGAAATCAAGATATGCAAATCCCAATAAATACAGCAACGTGTGAAACCATCTATTAAGACTTATGTTAAAGCAAAATTGAAATATATTATTGAAAAAAATTATATCATCAATATTTTGATTGAGTCCCTCATAAAAACCATTTTTCAGAAACAATAAAGCAAAAGATTTGTTTTATAACACAACAAACGTTTTTTTAAATTAAAATTAAATTGCATACACATGTGATAAAAATAATGACAACATAGTTAGTGAATATATGAACATTTAGAATAATATATATTTTATCAAGTATAATATCAATTATTTCAAACAATTGTTTCTTATAAATATGTTTTATAAATTGACTGACAAATATATTGACACTTTAGATCGATAGAAATACAGAAAGTACGATATAATAGTAGATGACAAATAATAGGCTAATCTGAACGAAGCGGTCATTGGGGAAGTCTCCGTAACATATAAGACAAACAACAATTTCCGACACATAACGTAAATTGGAAAATGCACTCCTGTGTTGCCTAAAACTCTCCATATATTTTGTTAATCTAAGAAATACCAAAAACGAATCTCACCACTAAAATAATCCCAACATTATGTTATAATCTCAATGGTGTTTCAAAAAACTATATATATGGATTAGAGGCTTTGTGATCTGAAATTTGTGTTACATACTCCCAATATCAAGTTATAGAACATTAAACGTACATAGTTTGTTGGTTTGTATCCCAATCACTATCGATTAAGAAACTAATTGTTTAAATGATAAGTGATGGTGGAATAGTAAGTTCATTAACTGCAGGGTGACATCTTAGAACGTTTATTTAGATGTTAAATAAATATCCGACATTAATGTTGTATACACTTTTTTATATATATTAAGTGCTTTACATAATTAGGAAATTAATAAAGAAGTGAAAAAGTAGACAGAAAGTGAAAAATAAATTAATATAAGATATGTGGATACAAAATTATAATGTATATAATTATAAGTATAGTAAAGTAAGTTAAATTAATGCTTCAATAATCAGCTATAATAGACAACATCCAAAAGTAATGCATAACATAAATAACAATGATTTTTGTGGAATTTTGATATAATTCAATTGATATGTTGCCTGCTTTAACGATGGAATAATCATATAAATAATATCATTAATGAATAAATGTCAAAACAAATGGAATCATTTAAAACGAGAGAATAGGAAATACAGTCATTGAAGAAATATAAGATTGACTAAGAATGAAGAGAGATAATGAGAGAGAGAGAGAGAAACGGTATATTTTATATTTTTAGTAATTCAACACTTAATTTTCTTCAGATATGTTATCCATTTTAAATCGGACGCCAGATTACGTGTACATCTGTCAACGAACACCTTCAAGCAAGAGGATTAAACATTGGCCTGTATTCCTACATTACTGCCGGTGGTTTGGTATGGACGACTGGCGTTGTGGTGAGCTACCTCCTTACGACAACATCGCATCGATTGATAGAAGGCCGTTTGAAATTGTCTCCCCGAGGCCATATAGATATAAAAGTTGCTCGCATGTGAACAGTAGGCGAGTGTAAGAAGGCTTTGAAATATGAGACCATACACACCAAAGGCGGCAACATTTTCAGTCAGAACAATGTTGACTCCCAACTTCATAAAACCATCGATAAATGAAAAGAATGAGAATGGAGAGTAGGTAAGAAGAAATACCAGGTTGATCATGAGGACCATTCGAATGAGTCGATAAGAATCGCTGTCAACTTTACTTCGATTATCAGAAGCTGTTGATGTCATAGTTTGACGTTGGTTTAAGGACAGTCGAATCCGCCAAACAATCAGTGAGTTAAAGACAATGAGCAGGGTAAATGGGACAATAAATCGTAAGATCATGTCAAACCAGACCCAAATTTTGTAAACGTCGGGAACGAAAATAAGCGTGCATGTAATTCCAAGGAAGGGAATTTGGACAATTTTTACAGTCAATAGGATAAGGAAATCTTTGCAGAATATTAGTAGAGTCAAAACGACTACTAGAATTATAGTGCGCCGCATACTGCAAATGGTCTTCGCTCGAAGAGGATGCGCGATTGATATGTAGCGTTGGACTGTGACCAAACAAAGCATCCAAATGGACATGTCAGCCCAAAAGTACTGAAAGAAGTGGATAATGCGACAAGCTGCAAGGTTGCGTATCATAAGGTCGACGTTTAGAGTAAAGGTGAACCAGTATTTCAGTGGACCAAACATCAAGACCATTGAATCGCAAATGCTCAAGAAAGCAAAAACAACGTTACTCGGGTTTTTACGCATTGAGGGTTGCCATTAGTTAGATGCCAAGTAGCTTCTTTGTGCATACGTAGGCGTGTTCACTTGTGCAGGTGTATTATATTATATGCAGATCACGGAATAAGGTTATATAGCGTTGAATTATTACCTAGTTAGTAGTATTAAAAGGCGTTGTCGAAACCTTGAATACAAACTAAGACTGACGTTTTTTTATTCACTTTTCGAATTTTTTTGTAATTTAAAATTAATCTGAATTAATTATGCCTAAAATATAAATTAAATGTGCATTTTCATGTAGATAAGAGGTTGGATAACACGAATATCGCAATATAAATTTCTTTCTCTTTATAATGTGTCTATATATTTCAAGTCAAAACATACACTGGAACAAATTTCTCCTATCTTAATCTTTAAAAATCACATGGTCGAGAAGAAATTCATAAATTCGTCAATATTATGTTTTTTTTAAGAAAAAAAACCTTGGTTGCAGTTTTTATCTGAGCTTACAAAAAAATCTCGACTCATTTCGATCTAGCCAACAAACTTTATTCGTAGTTTTTTCTCCGGCATTCAGTCAAAACTTGCTTCGATCTGCTGTGGCTTGTTTGACAAGACAATAAGCAAATAGTAAGTAGATTACATTTAAATGCGTTTCACAATTAATAAGTTATTTCCCTGTTACAAATCGTGAATTTTAACAAGCAAACAGTAAATCGGTTTCGCAATACAACAAATAAGTAGTAATTCAATTTATATTACTGGACTGCTCGCCCAGCTATTTGGAAATAGACAACAAGCGATCATTTACTCGTTGTTACTCAAAGAGTTAAGATTTGGCCTCAAAGAAAGTATCACGGAAGTATGTTGCATCTTTTTTCATGATAT
Source organism: Invenusta paracnida (assembly GCA_036023295.1). Taxonomy (NCBI): domain Eukaryota; kingdom Metazoa; phylum Platyhelminthes; order Proseriata; family Coelogynoporidae; genus Invenusta; species Invenusta paracnida. The sequence goes on along the minus strand of JAYRBW010064852.1, from coordinate 4,557 downwards.
TATCAATAAAATGTTATCATTATTATCCATTGAACACATATTTAACAAGAAAAGGATTATACAGGGCGTTTATTCGGTAAACACAATATAAATGAAGCGATTAGCTGTCCTTTATACGTGGACGAGTTGCATGTCCTTCATTGCATGGACGAGTGCTTCCTAACTACTCATATGCAAGCGAGTGAGCCATTACTGAGGTCAAACATAATAATGTCCATGCAATGAAGAAATGCCCCATAAATAGATATCCCGAGAAAACGCGCGGGGATTCACTAGGTGATATTTACTAATTGCATCGAGTAAGTAGGGAAAATTGTGTAACCAAATGTTATCGATTATTTTCTACTTACTATTTGCTTGTTCTTGTGTGAAACAGGCCACAGTGACAGGGCCGGATGCTTATGTCCCAATTGACTCTTCTCTTTCAAAAGTTGTTTTATATGTTAGTTCAAAAGTTAATATTTATGTTTTATTCCGTTTTATATTTCTTTATGTGACTTATACCTATCTTAACAAATAACCAGAATATTTAACTCTTGGCAATTTAATTACTTTCCAGTTGAATTCAATATCTTTTCAATTATATTAATATCTTTCAACCACAATTTCTTAATTCATTATTTCGAAATTTTCAATTTATTTCCAAATACTTACAAATCTTTCCATTTTGATTCATTGTCTCAATACTCATTACTGTTTCCAACAACATTCTGTTAGTAGTACAATTCTAAAATATTGTAAATGATTGTAAATTAGATTTATCTTTGGTGAATTTAAATACAATTAAATGATTATCTGTATACAGTCCCGGTCAATGATTTAGCAAATAAAAAACAAAAAGTTTTTCCAATAAATTGAGTATGTATGTCATAAAATGTAATACAAATATTAAAACATTTAAAAAAATATGATACTATGTTACTAATAGGATAGTTCAGTCAGATAAAATGCAAAAATGTACTATGACAAAATGAAGAATTTTTAAAAATTATGCTAAATCATTGACCGGGAATGTATTATTTATTTTAAAGTATAGTTTTATTCCATAATGTAACAAATTATCACTTCATATGGATTAAATTATATATGTTTAAAAATATGTTTTCGATCAATCATTACTGTTACTCAGTTTTTTTTTTCATTCGTCTTTATAAAAACTATTGTGAAGCACATATTCAGGCCACTGGGTAAGTTAGGTAATGTATATTTCTTTAAATTGCTGTTGCAAAGTTAGTGATTGCAAAATTGCTGTGATGGAACCATAAAATCACAACATTACATATAATAGCAAACATTGTCCATTATTTGAGTCAATATCATTTAAAATGCGTATTGTTTAAAATGTCGAAACGATATTTAATATATATATATCATGGAAACAATCTACGTAACTGTGAATTTTTGTCTTTCTTTGCCTCAATCAAAACATCTGAAACTAATATCAATTTTGTGATAACGTTCTTATCACATTGCTGCAACTTCCTTTTTCAACTGTAAATAATAATATTCTAGTACATGTTTGACTGGTCATACCTTCATGTTACATAGATAAATGAATATTCAAACTATATATTTTAAAATTAAGTGCACTTTTTTTGCAAGCTCCTTTTATAGTATGTATATTACACCTTTAGATAAATGTTACTATAAATACTTGAAATCTTATTAAATACATTTTAATGTCTTAATTCAAATCCCTTAAGACTAAACAATTATTTCTTTCTATCAAAATAGTGAATTACTAAAATATTTACATTAGGATACTTTAATGAGAATTGGAAACAACACTATTTGTATATTTGACCATTTGCAAATTTGAGCTTTATAACATGATTATTTTAGTAAGACTGCAATACATAACTAATATGTAGATTTGATATATATATATATATTTTTTTTTTATGTAAAGTTAATGTCATAAACACATACATTTAATAAAACATACAATTAACATGAGATAACATTATATTAAAAAGTATGTACTACACTACTAAATATAAAGTAGTAGTTAAAGACATTAAAATTATTAAATTATTAAAATATAAATGTTATATTTGTATTTATAAATAATTCATTTTATATATACACATATATAAGTACAAAACCTTCATATAATACGGGACACTTGTCAATGATTATTTTATGTTTTAGCAACACGTCTGCCCCTCTTTCTACTTTCATCTTGGACGATACCAGGACGCACTGGCGTTTTTTTAAATAGCCAACACCTTCCACAAACTGAGCCTTTTCTCTTCAGTTGCCACAATATGAGACGATATGTACTCAACCGAGCCGTCTTGGAGTAAAGACGCATTTCACAAGAATGTTGGTCTTACTGATCGAGTCAGGTTGGGCAAATCTACGATCGCTTCGGGAACTTCGCTAAAGGTGAATTCAATTTTTTTAAATTACCAGACACCATTCAAGAAATAAGGTGAAGCGCACCTCCATCCACCTTAACACTGTGGATCAGTAGGAGGATCGACAGAGCAGCGCCAATTTTTCGTATCAAATATTTTCATCCCGTTCATTTCAAAAGTTCATTACAATTTCAAATGTACAATTGTACAAATAAACTTATCAACATGACTTATTTATTTCCATTAAAAGTAAATATGTACTACATGTTATTTCAATTAAATATTTGTTTCAAAATTGATTATTGAAACATATAAATGTAAATAGTACTTGTATGTTTAGCAGTACATAGGTTTACAGAAAATGTTCAAAATGTGTTCTAAAACACCAACAATTTATAAAAAAAACGATTTTTAAAGCATAAATATGAAAATATAAAACAAGTAAGTATATACTAAGAATAAAGTTTAACTGCCAAACCTGTGGACCCTTTTTCGATGCATTGGGTGGGTTTTTCACTTTAGAATACTTTTCCAGTCAATGATCAGAGGAGGCTCAGCAACTGCGGCTTTGCGGCTGTTTCAACTTAAAATTGTAGCTTTATTCAAATATACTATTCCAATAGGATTCAATGTATTCCGTAAAGAAAAATACATTACGTGGGTGGAAATTTGTGAGATGTCAGTAATGTATTCGCTTAACACTAGAAGGACGGAAGCCGTCATTTTGTCGGTTTTTCACATTTGAATATTTGTCATATGTAAAGGAATAGACTTTTGTTTTTCAAACTCAATGACTTTAAATATATGAACTGACTCTATAAACTGCTAATAAGATTGTATACTTAATATATTAATGCTTGATATACCTAGAAGAACGGAGATGTCTTTTTGACGGCAAGGTAAGACATCGTTATTTACTAACCTACGCACACATACAAAGGCATAGAAATGCAGAGCAATCGATACCTTTTCCTACTGTTAGCTGAAACACACGCATTACACAGTTGAGATAGAGATCTAGAGATAGAATGAAGCTGCGCAATTAATTTTGGATTCCTATCAATGTAATGGTAAAAGGTATAGATGAAATTGAAGAATCTGCAAATGAAATCTAGTAAAACAAAGTGACGATGCAAGCGTGTCAGAAAAAAGCGACGACACTGATGTTGAAGACAATCCAAGAGATCAAGTCATGGAGAAGACTGTTAGATCTGCGAATAATACTACGTGGAAGATTGTTATTGCAGGAGGACGACATATCATATGCGAGGACGACTAGCAGCTCATCATATTTTTCGACAGAACCCTGGACCAACCTATTCAAGGCAGTATATTATCTGCGTTTTCATTATTTATGGATGAATCAATGTTGCGCGCAATTCTGAGAAATACCAGTTCTTGAACACTTCTTGAATTAGACACATTTCTCGGTTTAGTAATTTTATAAAGTTTGGTTGGAGCTCACAATTTAACTCTCAAAAGTCTTTAGTAAAAAATGGGGAATACATTGAATCGATTTTTTGAAATCTCAAGTAACTTCGTTTCGATACAAAGGCAGATCGAAGAGAACGCCTAACGACAGATAAATTTGCAATAGTTTTGCAAGTATGGAATGCCTTCATTTCAAATTGTACATGCCTTTAAACCTGATGTCAACTTTACTGTGGACGAACAACTTTTGCCATGTAAGGCAAGGTGTAAATATTTGCAGTACAGGCCCAATAAGCCGGATAAATTCGGTTTGAAATTCTGACTTCTAGTTGACCTACAAAACAAATATAATTGCACTGGATTTCCATTTCTTGGACGCGACGATGAACAGCCACGTAATGTTGAAAACCTGTCGTCATCTGTTTTCTTGAGACTTTTAAAACCATATTACAATCTTGGTTATAATGTCACCTGTGACAATTATTTTACTAACCTCGACTTAGCCAAATCATTTATTTCCATGAAAGCTTGTGGGTACTATACGATCTAATAGGAGGGAATTACCTCAAATCTATCGAAATAGGGACCAACTGCACAAGTCACAGTTTATGTTCGAAGAAGAAAGCGGTGCTCTTTGTAAAACCTAACACAGTTCTTTTTTATAACAAAACGAAGTGTGGAGTTGATGTTGCCGATCAATTGGCACGTTTGTATTCGTAATATGTGGAAACAGACAATGGTCACTCCAGGTTTTTTTCAACGTTAT
>JAYRBW010064841.1:0-29144 GCA_036023295.1 Invenusta paracnida | reverse complement strand
GGTGGACATTTCCAACATTTAATGTAAGTTTTCTTGTAATCATTAACATTGTATTCATGAACATCTGTGACCATTTACTTAAATATATGTTGTGTTGTATATACTTACTTTTTCTCACTTGCGTGACTTTACGGACACCCTGTATATATATTTGTATCTTAGATAATTATTTTACTTTTTGTATATATTTATTAATTTTTTTGTATTAGGTATTAATATATTTTTTTCAATGTTATAATAAATTTGCTCCGTCGGAATATTTTTACATGCTGCTTTCTATATTCATTAAAATCATGTAAAATTTAGCATGACATAATAATTTTGTGCTATAATATAAGCTGGTCATTTTAAAATAATATATGATTATAAGATTCTAAATTGTAGTGACGTAGTATTATTTCTCCTCCATCAAAGAGAATATAAAATTATCATTTATTTTAAGTATCAGAAATATATCCGGCATGAGGTTTCTCTTTATATATATTAAATGAATTTAAGTTTGGATGATAGCTACTTTATACTTTTAAAATTAATATTAAAAAAATTATTATAACTATATACAATATGATTGAGTAATATTTCCTATACGAATTAATTGAACACGAATCTTTTTCTAAAACATCGTTTTCAATAAGATTCTTGAAGTTATTAATTAGCGATTTCAACGAGTAATCGTATATGGTCCATAGTTTATATTTATTATATTGAAATAACATTTAAAAACAACAATTAAACAGGACTTCAGATAATAATGTCACGATACATAAGTATTCTTAAGCATGTTTTGTTGTTTTAAAGATTCATATTTGAATATATTTATATATGTAAGTTATAATTCATACATATTTAATTAATTTAAATAAAATAAAATAAAATATTCTTCTTAACAAATTATTTCTGTATAATATGAATAAACTTAACAAAAACTATTAAACGAACCAGACGCTATAGCGTTAAAAAATAGTATTAACACTGAACGTAGCACGTTTATTTAATGTCAATTGTATTATATATTATCTAAGATAATAAAGGACATATAGCTAGAGATGAACGTATTTCAATTTATTCTTTATATAATGCATTTGAAACAACTTTCATATATATATATGAAAATCTTGTTTGCAGTCCTTGTGTGGGTGGCTGCTTAAAAATATAATAAAATACAACATTATTCTACATACTCCTTTTAAAACATAACAAACTCTTATATTTTTCAAATATTTTATCGCAATTTTAAAATTGTTTTCAGTAATTGAGTGTTGTATTAGTTAAACTCTTTTTATAAAATTACCCATGATATAATATATAAAATGTAATTTTTACAACAAATGTCAATGAATTTTGCAAAAATGCAATTTTTTATACACATTACTTTTTGAATATTATATATACAAACTTATATATATATACCTATCATATATATTTAAAATATAGTTATGAAATGAAATTATGATTTATTTAATTTAATTTTTATGCAATCTAATGTGTAATAATCTTTCATTAAGACTTAAAATTTTATTTTATTTTTTATATAAGTTAGAAGTATAGAAATGGAAAAATTTAAATAGAAATAGTAAAATAAGGATTTGTTAATACTTTTGTATGCTCATTAATTTAATACAATATCTAATTTTTAATTAATTGTTTAGGTAAAATTGATAAACTTATATATCTCTTGCAATAATTATAGTTTTTAAGTAACACTTACAATAACCATTTTACTTGATTAATGCTATTCAGAATGCATCCTTGGTATTCAACTGTTGTTTTTGGCACTACGACAACGGCATTTAATAGTGTCAATGATTGCACTATGATAATTGTCAAATTGTTTTCCATGTTTTGAAAGTGTGTTATGCAATTATGTTTCTATTTACACATTTCTATATATTATATACGATTTTTATGTCATCGATTTTTCAAATATAAATTTACTTTAAAATTAATTTTCAATTAAATGTATTACTTTGATTATATTATTATTTTTTTAGGTTTATTTCAGATAAACCAAATTCTATACTTTAAATTTGTTTATATAGGTAATAATTAATACGCACAAATTTTCCTAATAAATAATTCTATATGCAATAAATTTATACGTAATAACGAATTATACCACCCTAAAAATAATGACCACTTCCAAAAAAATTTATTACACAGTCCAGCATGTTGTTATTTGTAGATGAGAAGATAAAAACAATTGTTACAAATAGAATAAGCTTATATATAAACAGTTTTTATAATTATGTTTAGACTTATTAATTAGAATAAACTACAAATACGAATACAGATAGGTAAACTTTAAGCCAAACTTTAAATTCAAAACAGTCGTGACACTCTATTATAATAGACTGTCACGACTGTTTTGAAAATATTATTAAAATTCCTTATATTTTTAATTAATTAATTAAAAATATAAGGAATTTTAATAATTTTTTCAATCACTGAGGTTTCTTAGTTCAATATTTCTTTGCGGCCATAACTGAACTAAAATATAAATTGAAATATATTCAAAATGTATTCGATATACAGTAATACATTTGATTACCACGATTTTGAAGATATCCTTGAGCAAGAAACAAGATAAAACAGAATATATCATAAATAAATATGCATTTAGAATAAAGTCATCAGAACCTTTTAGTAAATTAATTTTGTTGTATGCAAATTAGAATAAAAATAATACATAATGAACAATTATCTCCAGAGTAATTCAATTAAACTATTAGTGTGTTTCTAAAAGCTTCCCTTTGTCAAAATTTTACGTAATTGTTACTTTAATTAGATATTGTTATTGATAAAATGCCACTTCGAAATTATTGGCACACATATACTAGTCTGTTTAGCATTATTTAGAAATGCAAAGCGTTATCCGAAACTGATTTTACTTTAGTACCTATACATAGGCATTAGTATTTTGCATTAGTATTCTAAAAATTATATAATTGCTAAATATTATAATTTTTATAAAAAACGGGCGATTCATGTATTCATATGCCTTTCAACAACGGACCTTAACTCTAGTCATATCGGGCTTTTTTGCTCATCCATATCCCGAGAATAAAGTTTTCAAACTTCGCATATAGTTAAACAAAGATATTTTTTTAACACATTCCATTGAATTAATGATCAAGCATATTTTTTTAATAATAAAAAAATGTATACATTTTTCAAATATGCAAAAAAATCAAAAACATTTTTTTGGATTTTCAAAATATATTTTACACATTTTTTTATTTTTGTAGTACTCTGTAAATTATTTCACAAAATTAAATCTACCTGAATTAGAGTTCGTTCATTTAAGTGAGATATGTTTTTTATATAAAAAGTATATTTTACTCATCTTTTATAGTGCATTTTTACAGTTTGGTCACATGAAAATAAATAGATATAATATATTGCTCGAATTTAGCGCTAAAAGTTGGAAAACTTTATTTTAGGAATGTCACAGAAGCTTAGATTTCTTCATTTGTTCATTTAAAAATTACATGAAAAGAGTGGCTTTAAAGTCCTCCTTCGCCCGATATGGTTTGGGCTAAAGTGTGTACATTAATAGCGTATATAATTAAATTAGAACAAGAACAATAACACTTTTTAAATCATTGAATAAAAATGTCAATAGAAAATATTCTTAAAATACTGCATGATTGTTATATATATTCATATTACATATTTCAATATGTATAGAAAATGTATAGAAAATGTATATTACAATTAAAATAAAAAATTACAATTTGAAGAACTTAACAGTTCATAAAATGTATATACCTACAACTTTTACCTTATCTTATTTTAATTACAAGCAGTTGTTAACCGCGTAATGGTTGGTGACAGAAAAAGCTCGTTTGATGTGTGGGAAATGTTTTAACAAAATTGTCATACTTTATTTATGTTCACATATTTTACGCTTTTAGAGTTTAAAATGAATATATGTCTTTCACTCGATTTTGAATATAGTACATATGAATGAAATGATAGTTTATAACAATATCCATACTTACCATTTTGACAATTTGATTTTAACTGATTATTATTTACAGTATCTGTATGCTTGAAAAATGACACAGAATTCTGATATTTGTTAGTAAGTTATCCTTACTTCCGATCTCTATTGTAAATGCATTTATAAACATTTTATGTATAGATACGAGTATAGGAAAATGTACGGAATGTTGTCTAAATAAACAAAAATATCTATGTACAGTATTTCTTTAATTTCAACTCAATTTTATCATTTAAATAAAATATATGATTAGCATGAGTATAATCCAAGATTAATAATTCTCGTGCATTAACTTAAATTGTCCTATTAAATTATTAAATTACAGTATACAGTATATGTATTAAATATAATCTAACATTTAAAAGAATAAAATAACGATATTCATTTAACAGCGCAAGAAGAACCATATCACGCAAGAATGAGCATGTGCTTAATCTTTGATTTATTTAGTGCATATAAGAACATTTGGCATACATGTATATGTACAGTAAAGGCAGAAATACATAATAATACACTTAAAAGTACAAGCAAGGCTTTTCGTAAAACATCCTGCGTAATGCTATAAGTTTAGTCTATACACTTTAGAAAAAGAAGTTATCAGAAAAAATTATTGCGAGATACGAAAAATGTTGGCACAAGTGAGTATTGGTAGGAAAACAAGGGGATAGGCGTTGGGGGGAGGCATATTTATTCCTAATCTTGTTAATTTGTGGTTAAAATTGTTGAAGTGAAATGAATTGTGAACACTTAAAGTGGGATTAATTTTTGCATGAATAACCCTATAGAATAAGCATCGTGGGCAGAAGTTTTCCGATGACTTGGAGAAAACTAACTATCTAAGGTAAATTTTATAATCTATTAATTTTCTGGCTAAGTTAACACTTCACGTCAAACTGTGGTAATAATTGGACAGATGCTTTCAAAATGTAACAGTTACAAAACAAAAACTTGGTCAAACATTTGCTACGTAAACAAGTTGTTACGTGTACATAATAATTGGTATAGGTTTCAAAAATGTAGATTTTTTATTAAGAAATAACTAAATAATGTAACTATGTATAATTATCATATTATGTAGATGCTCGTCAGTCATGTAGAATGTTCTCGTCATATTTACTATGATTTTTAATTTCTTGATTTTAATTACTTTTTATAAAGCACAATTTTATATAAAATTTAATAAGATAATTTATACCTGATCCTAAACACAGTTAGTTTGATTAAATATTTGTTGTAGTAAAAATCTTAATTAATTACGTGAAATAGAAAACTAAGAATCGTGTGATAATTTCTTTTTACACTTGAATTTTTATAAACAAAAAATACATACTTAGCACAATAATTAAATCAAATGTTAATAGTATTTATAAAACAGGTTTGTAACACAATGAAATCAACATTTATTAGTAAATGTAAACAGAATAAAGTTCATTTATACACATATAAACTAAACACCTCTATCTAACCAAGATGTTAAAATGTATCTTAGTCGTATACACATATGATACAATTAAAACTTTTACAAAAACTTATATAATATACTGGTAATAAATAAATTCGATATTTATCTGCACTATAGTAACGAACTAATATTATGCATTAATATTGTAGTAAAAACAAGAGTCAATATACAGGCATTTTTAAAGTTTTTCCAAACACCCTTTTCAATTTTGCGCAAAAGCATTTAAGTTTTACTGAACTATACAATAACGTTTTTTTGAAATTTTCTTTTAAATGCTTTTTACAGCTAAGTTGATTAATGCAATGTTTAACTGTTTTAAAATTAGTTATAACAATACTGTGGGTTACATTACTTTTTCAATATCAATATCAATAACAATTTGCTTTCAATAAATTCACATTTAACATTAAAAATGTCTCCTTAAAACATGTTATTAATATAATATAAATTAAAATTATATTAAAATTTTTCTTGTTGTATTGAGGATAACAAGGATATTAATATAACAATATATATTAAAAATGTTTTATTTTTTTAATTAGACTCATTATTGAGGCCTACCTCTGTACCTCTTGTTCTACTTTGCTTGCAGGATTCGGAATGACAACACCCCATACGACTGCCGGGAAGTCCGTGGTTATTGTATACGGATTTATCGGGTGCTCAGGAGCCATCCTCTTCTTCAACCTTTTTCTGGAACGAATCATCACCTTCTGGGCCTTCATACTTAAACACATGCACGAGCTTCGCCGACATCTTGGTCGCAAGAAGAGTGAGTTAGGTGGTTGCGGAGGATTGCACATGAACTCCACGTCCGCTAGCCCAGGCGCGCCTTGTCGTCGACGCAACTCATCCGTGTCCACCGAGGGAGACTCCCTGGAGCAGTGGAAACCCTCTGTGTATAGTGTCCAATTCCTTCTTCTCATCACCTCGTGTATCATCGCCTTGTGCGCCTCCTCCGTTTTCCACAAGATGGAAGATTGGGCTTTCATAGACTCTCTCTACTTTTGCTTTGTCACTTTTGCCACTATCGGGTTCGGTGATTTCGTCACCAGTCAACAGGAGGCCTATTCAGGGCTGGTGTGGTATCGCGTGGCTAACTTTTTTCTCCTTGCATTGGGCTGCTGTTGCATTTACTCCTTTTTCAATGTAACTTCACTTGTGATTAGAAAGGTTCTTGACGCTCTTATTCGAAAGTTAGATATTGATTTCCAATGCCGCTGTTGTACTAAACCTCGGCCGCGAAGGTGTCGCTCTTTGCCACCAACTGGTCGCACGCGGCGAAATGCTATCTCGGCGGATAACTACAGCAAAAATGGTGGGGGTGGAAGTGGGAGTGGGGGTGGAGTGCGGCAGAGTTTTATTGCTTCACGTGTGGCGGGTCGATTGGCTACAACGAAAGGGGGGAGCATGTCTATCGATTCCAACTACGACTCAGATGTGGAGAATGGGGGAGGCAGCTCAGCTTCAGATGAGATGATCTCAATGACGGACTTTTTCCAGAATAACAAGGTGGCCTTGGCGATGATCCAGAAGCGACTATACGAAACCTCGCAGCGTGGAAATATTTCTCGCGAACACGATGGGTTCAGTTCTGGTGTGGGGCCACTGGCTATCGTGAATCAAAAGTTTGGTCAGGAGAATATCTAGCTGCTTGCTTCTTTCAATCGGTCGACCAACTGTTTTCATAAAAAAGGTTAGTAGGCTACTTGTTAATATTTTCAACAATTTATTAAGGGAAATCCAATGTTTGCCATTTTCATGAAATCAGTTTTTTATAAATACTTATATTTATTATATTTGTAAATGAAATGAATATTTTAAAATATTGTATTTATGATTCCATCAATGAACTTTTCATATTTAAATCAAACAAAATGATATATCATATAAACCTTCAGCTTCAATAATTGTCTTAAATTTCAAAGTAACTGTCAATGCATAATTAGCAATGTGAAATGGTAATTTTTTTGGTACGACCTATAGTATTATTCAGAAAGAATAATTCTGAGCATTAAATTAGTTATTCATTCAAAACTTTTTAAATTTTTAACTTATACATAATCATTATTTATACAGTGCATTAATTTTAGAATGAGACTGAAGATAACTCATGTAGTTTCTTTAATACTAATTATTTATTGTGTTTAGTTTTTGTATTGTAATTCCACATTTAAGTTTTTAATTACATTTATACACGTACATACAGACATATCGACTTGTATAATATCAATATTTTTATATTGACAAAAATACTTTGGATAAATGTACGTTGCCTTTAGGGAACAATAAATGAGAAAATACATAAAATTTTAAAATATTAAAACATTAAAATATTACAAACAGACATATTTTCACATTGTAGTATTGAACACATGTAGTTTTATTTAAAAAATGTTATTTTCTTAGTAGTAAATTTTGGTTAATTGTAGTAAATTTGATATTTATATTACTTCAAATTTGTTATTGAATTTAATTTCAATTAGTCAGATATCCGCTACATTCACTTAATTTTATCCATTTGAATAGAAAAAAAAATCGTATCACTAAAGAATAATTATTTCTGAATAATATAAATACGTATAGTATATTTGCTGTGTAAACTTTCGGTTAGCTGTAATAAAAAAGATTATTTTAATTACATATTAAGAATATTTGGCAATACAACTCAGAAAGTCATTCGAAAGGTAATTTTTAAATATTAGTAAGCTTATACATCATAAAAATTTTTTTTAAAATTACTTTAATTATTATTGTAATAATACAATTCCTTTATTAATTCTTTTATGTTTAATTTTTTTGTTCAACGAGCTAGCAATGTATGTCAAGTTATATAAAAAATACTTACTGTACTTGTTGTAAACAATGGTTAGTTAGGTCGTAATATGTAAAATAAAAGTGAAACCTAAATGGACGTAAAACTTAAAAATACATATTTTCTCTGTGCGTTTCTTGTAAGTAAAACATAAATATATGAAACCTTATTATATTAATGTATTTTTAATATTTCGCCTTGTTCTAATACAATGAAATATACTTTTGTATATGTATATATAATTTAAATTCAAAACCTAGTAAGTATATATTTCTATATCTATATTATTCATTTAATATTTGCATGTTGGAATTATGCCTTTGGGGTTTCTCTAATATCATATTACTTATTTTACAAATCGCTCTCTTTTCCATGCGTAAGTATATGTATATACATATCTTCTACTTAGTATTACGTTATTAATAATATCAGACAAAAAGCGTAACATTATACTTTCTCTTCACAAAACTTAACAACATTCAATTTAAGAGAAATGTTTATAGAATTTAGTTATTTGTTGTATAACATACTCCTTTCTTATACACATGTTTAATGTTTCTGGTTCAAATACAACGTATATTTATTTATCTATAAGTGTATACCCCCTTTTAGTAAAATACTCTTTCAGAAAATAAGCTTCATGGCTTATCATTATCTAATTAGTAATTAAAAGCTTTATTTCAATTTAAAATGAATACAAAATCGTGTAATATTGGAGCTTGCACGACAAATTCATTTCTTCCTTTCTGAGTTCGGCCTGCAGAGGCTTGGAATCTTAAATTCAAACTAATATATTCTATTTTTTGTTGTAAAATTATAGCACATTATAACCTGAGTGAGTAGGCATTATAATTATATCTTATCTAAACTGGGTTTTCTTGTTTCTGAAAACGCTTGTTCGAAAAAGTTATTAGAATTTTGATGCTTATAAATTCCTGTGGGATAATACTTATTTGATAATAATTGTCACTCGCAGATGATTATTTTATAATCGATTTTACTGTTTATACATATAAAACGGAATAAAAGAGTAGCAATTTTCACAAGAAAAGAGGAAAAATCACGATAAGGTCTTATCAGTCGATTTAATTTGATAGAAAATGAAAATATGAAGCATTTATATATATTATGCTACATATATGTAATATACAAAGTAGTTATCTTAGAACAATACCAATTTTACTCGATTTTTAAATGTCACTAAAATATGCCGTCCTAAGAGATATTTTAATTAAACATAATAGTTGATTTTGTAAACATTTTCAAGTAGTTGACTACTAAAACTGTCACATCGAAATGTTGCTTGGAGTTTTTTTTAATTATGCAGTTTGAATATAGTTTTATTAATGTTTAACAATATCTAAGAAACTATAATAAATTAAAATATAAAATTTGTCACTAAGTGGTTTTATGGTTTTGCCAATTTATCTATATAATAATTAATTTTTGATCTGTTTATATTATTTTTTTGCTGATATACTTAAACATTTGCGTCAATTTCGAGTAATAAAATGAAATTTATGTCTTATATATAAAGTAAAATATTTAATTTATACCTATATACAATTAAAAGCATTTATAAAATATATATGTAGATTACTTTTAAACATTTCTAGATACACCTGTACACTAAGCTTGATTTATCTTAAATATTAGAGTAGATTGTAATATAGAAAAAAGTAATTTATCCATTAAGGCAACATTTAATCATTTGATTGATATTATCGAATTATTTATGTAAAATAGAAATGAAATGAAATAAATTTGAATTCTCTAACTTATAATTTTGTAGGCTTGAATTACCAATGTAAAAGTTTAAGTTTAAGTTTTAATAGAAATTTATTTACATATAACGCGCTGCATATCAAAGACGCCAGAAGCGCGCAAGCAAACAATTTTTTACGAAAACTTAATACAATACAATAAATCGTACAAAACACAATACAATTACAATAAATCGTGCAAAGCACAATACAATACAACACAATACAGACATAGACATACATGCAATAGGCATTCTTAAATCATTAAGATACATAATCACAATTTTAAATTAAACTATTTATGTACATAAAATTTGAATATATATATACCTTTATTTTGTAAAAAGAAATTGGTTAGTGTTAGTTAATAATTGTCTATTTTAAAAATAATGAGTTTTAAACATTTTTTTAAATGCCTCATGGTTAGGTATTGATCGCAAACTTAGTTGCAATGCATTCCAAAGTTTTGCAGCCGCCACAGAGAAGACTCTTGCACCAAGTCTTGGTGATTGGGACTATTAATGTAGGCCGACTAGCAAACCTAGTTGTTCTTCCTGTATCACGTAGATAAATCAATGCCCATCAATCTTTATCATAAATTATTTGATGTGTCAAAAGTAGTATTTTAAAGTTGATTCTATCTCTCACCGGTAACCAGTGAAGTAGTCGTAATACTGGTAGAGAAGATGCCCGATATGGTGAGTTCGTGACTAAACAAGCTGCACAGTTCTGTATGTGTTGCAGCCTCTGAATATCTTTATCAGGAAGGTTGACATAAAGTGAATTGCAATTGTCGATCCGTGACGTTATGAATGTACGAATTAGTGTTTTTATAGAATCATTAGGTAAATACTTACAAAGACTTCAAATACGTTTCAACTAAAAATAGCAGCATTTACAAACAGTACTTTTATGAGATCGCAAGTTAAAATCTTCGTCAAACAAAATACCTATAGATTCCGTGCCTCAGTTCTGGAGATGATTTCAACACTATTTAATTTCATCGTAATAAGAAGATCATTTATTTTCTTTCGTGAACAAACAACAAGATTAGATTTGGATGCATTCAACTGTAGTTTGTTTTCTATCATCCACTGGTAAACCTTTCCAAGACATTCCTCCATGCGTAGTATAGTAGAATCTTTGTAGGATGAATCAAAAGAGATCCACAGTTGTATATCATCTGCATACAAATGGTACTGTACTCCAGAAGAAGATATCATCTCACCAAGAGGTTTAGTATATGCTGTGAAAAGTAACGGGCCCAAAACACTGCCCTGGGGCACACCACAACGAAGAGAATGTACTTTAGATTTACAGTTGTTCATGTGAACGCGAAATATTCACATTTTAAATGTCTTGTTTTAGATTTACCACTAAATAACTGAATAACAGTTGACTGCTAAAAATTAGTTGTTAATATTTTTAAATGTATAATTGCTTAAATTTAAAGAAAGAGTCTACGAAAATAATGACACGAAGTTATCATAAAATTGTTAAATTCTACATCTTGCTGCTTTGATTTGTGCAACTGCCGAAATTAAAGGGTTTTTTGGATATGCTTCAAAGAAATAACGAAGAAAATTATTAGAAACGCAGCAGTTTTATATCGAAATAAAAAGCAAATACTAAAGTATTTAGTGCAGATAGCGAGTCTTAGAGTTTTTGTAAACTTTGATGCTGATAATTTTTTACAAACTGACAAGATAGATATAGGTTTTTCTTTGTCGGTGAATGATATTAGTTTTACATCAAAGAGAAAGTTTGACTCAACCTTATATGTCTCTTAAAAAAGTGTTCTTTTATGTTTAATATTTCTTTACACTTCATAATTATACCTAAACTCACAGGTTTACCTTAAATATTAATTATGTAATTATTAAAGTAATTATTAAAAGCAGCTCAGCTTTCTGTACATATATTTCATAATATTTCTATGCATAGTGTTAAATTGAAACATTTATATGTAAATAACAATAATTAACTCCTGACGTAAATAACCATGTTGCTGTATTTAAAAGATATTTGACATTAACATTATAATGATATTTACGAAAGTGTTGTGATTATGTGTATTATGGGCTTATCGATACTTTTTCTAGTACCTAATATTGGTCAAAAATATGTTGCTAATAAAAAAATAAGTAAATATTGCATTTTAATCATTAAAAATATAATTAAATTTGAAAAAATTCTACAAAACACTTTATTTTATTGTACTTCGTGAATTACAATATGAAATTAATGAGTACCCGAATTAGAACTGTGTCGATTCTGAGAGAAATATGCATTTTTATATAAAAAATATAATTTGCTTATTTAAAAAAAAAGATGTATTTTAGTATGGCACTTGAACTGTTTGGCACAAATTGGGTGCATAATAATCAATATAGCGCTCAACGTCGTAAAACTTTATTTTTAGTGTTCAGAACTATTTGCAAAGACTTTGAGATTAACTCTATCTATGATATTTTATGCGACAAAATTTTGTCAAACATTGGTAATATCAAATATACTATAAATTGCATAGCACAAAATTACCCAAACATTTATTTAAAATTTGAACAAATAAAAATAGAGGAGTTCAAAAATTTATATATACAATAATAACTCATGACAAAATACATGTTCACGTATTCGTAAGTGGTTGAAATGGATTATTTGTACTGTTTAAAAGATAATAATTATTAAGTTAATTTCAAACTACATCAATGAGTAGGTACATAACAATTTTGATAAGTTGCATAAATTATAAAAAAATACATTACATTTACGTATAAAAATATGTTTAAAAATATCGACGTTTCTCAAACAAAATTCATTTAAAGACGTTATATAATTAATTTTAATTATATTAATAGGGGGTTATGTTTGCGGGTTAGACTTATTTTTATACGCTATTGATGTAGGTATACTGTTTATTAACTCATACTAACACTACAATAACATTTAACTTTATTAAAGTATATTTATTTATCAGTATATTACACTGTACCTATATTTAAAATAATTTTAATAATGTCCTACAAATAGGTAATAAAATATTTTATTGTAAAATTGTCTGTATATTTATATATAATGCATACAATTATATATTTCATATTTATGCGTTGTATAAGTATCTCAAGTATCGTAAGTATCTACATAAATGGTATATAAATAAATGTATAAGATACACACAAATGTCTTTATGTCATTTTGTCTACTTTTAATTTTCGTTTCAATGTTTAAGCTATTCAGAACTACTTAACTTTAAAAGTTTTTGAAATAAAAAAATGTACCTTTTGTTTTTATTAAAAAAAAATATTATCTTGATTAATGCGTTATGTTTTTTATTTTTTTCATTTTTAATTATTTGTAATTTTATCTTACAATATACAGGGTGGGCCAGAAGACACTTAAACTTTTTACAAAACTTTATTTACAAATTTGCAATGCATAATAACACTAAGGAACAACCAAAATGAACAGAAATGTAGAAGTACAAATACAGTTAGTGTATGGTAAGTTACTTATCATAGAGATCAACTTGTTTCCCATTCTGATCAATACAAATATGGAACTTTTGGAAAGTTCGTTTGTGTATTGCTTGAAGAGATGATACATCAACATTTGAGAATTCTTCTCTAATGACATTTATAAGTTCATCTTTAGTCTGACATTTTCTGGCTAAGATTTTTGGTTTCGTCATCTCCCACAGTGCATTGTCGCACGCTATTGGCCCGAATCTTCTGACCCGGAAACACTATTAAGATATTATTGTGTGACTATGGCGGTGTGTGCAGGTGCAGCATCTTGTTGAAAGTGGCATGCATATAACAAACGAAGTTCTTCCAAAGCAGGAATGAATTTACTGCGAAGCATTTCGATGTATCTACTTGTATTGACCGTTCATAAAAAAAGAATGGTCCAATAAGGTGATTGGAAGACATAGCAGCCCACACCATCACGGAAAACGAATATTGGCACATTTTTTCCCAGATGTAGAGGTTTTGTTTACACCAAAATACTGAATTCATAGACTTGCCATCACCATAAAACGCGCACTCATCACAGAAAAAAAGATTTTCTTTCCTCCTTGCATTGGCATAGGTACTTCTCAAGAAGCGCAGGGCAACATTGGACTTTTGAAATGCCAATGCAAGGAGGAAAGAAAATCTTTCGACGAGGCTCTTTAAAAATAAAAACAATTAAGCGAATGTGATTACGTTAGCTATTTGAAAGATTTAAAAAGAATAACAATGGAAAGGTAACATTTATAAGTTATTAAGATGCGTTTCGCGGATATTTTCTGTCTCGTCAGTTATTTCAATGGATTTAGGAGAAAGAAGAATAAATATATATATAATTGTAGCATTTTTAGTAGTAATTTTAAATTCATTGCATTAAATATTAAATAGGAATGATTAGAACTACTGCCGAAGATTATAAAACTGCCGAAGACCATACAAAAACTATGAATGTAGAGAAATTAGAACAGATCCAAAATAAATTAACTACTGCTATGATTCATTGAGTATTTAATTTAGGCCTATTGTATTTAACGCATAGGGGTTTCCTAATATATTTTTAAGGTCATTATTGGATTTATCCAGATTTTTTATCTATGGATAAGTTGTTACAATACTTTTTACATTGTAACAAATGATTATACTAATGATTGAAAAAATTGATATTTTTCTATTCTAAGAATTTCAAAACTAAATTTTATTTGGCTTTAGGTAATAATTAAGTAATCATTTGTCGGCCAAACATTTGAATTTATAGACGACATTTGATCTCATAATTTTTGGAATTACTGATTTCAGGGAAAAGTGACTTTTTTTATAAAAACAACAACACAAAAAACAGCGATAATTTTTTCAATTCAGAAAAGAATTGTTTTTAATATCTGAAAGGAAATTCTAGAGAGAGAATAATGTTAGAAAAAACTGATTTGTTCTCTTTTGCTTTTTTATTATCCGGATTCTACGGAAATTTATCTCGTAAATGATTATTGCAAAATGTATTGATATTAATGACTCAAAACTGTATACAGAATAATTTTTGGATTTAGGAAAATTACAGCAGAAATTGAACGTCCTATCTAAGAAACACAAAATTATATTCCTTTCCTTGAAATAGGAGCTTGAGTATGAACAATTAAACGAGACATGTAAATGTTTTTTACAAACGAGGTTTTAAAAGAATTATTACTTAAATTGATAGGAATGTCTAAAAATACACTAGATTTATTTTCTATTTAAAAAAAAAATGTAAAGATCAGATTGCTATTTATTTAGAATATTGAAGAACAGAATTTGATCATTATTATTTTTTAAATAGAAAGGATATCATCCACATAACGACAGTAAAAGGGTACGAAAGGATTGTCAATAATAACCCAATTTTATGTAGATCAAATCAAATTCTTGATAAATCTAGTTATCATGACCTTGAAAATAAAATTAGAGAAGTCTACGCATTAAATAATTCAAATTAAATACTCTATCGTATAAGCATTATCATGTGGTAGCCAATATAATTTGGATCTATTCTAATGTCACTTTGATCGTACACTCTATCTGGTTGTATTCTGTAAATTGGGATCTTCTATTTTATTATTATTTTATAGTGATTTCTATTGATTTCTGTTTATTTGCTCTATATGATACTGTATAAGATATGTTTATTCTTTGTCAGCTGTGGAGAAATATGCCCTCTCGACCGGTTTAAGAATAAACTGCAAAAAGATAAAGTACATGATCATCGGTAACTCAATTGACTTCTCCAAATTTAAAAGTAACAGAAGGTTATATCAACAAGTTCATTGACTTCAAATATTTAGGCAATTGGGTAAGGTCAAGTCTGATTTAAAAGATCGAAGTACGCATAGTACTATCCTATTAATGCCGCCAGCAAAATTATAAAAAATTTGAAATCGGCATGCTCTACAAAGACAAAAAACGGGTCTTCAAGGCAACCATCAAAACGTTTACTTTATGGGGCTGTGAAGCTTGGACAAAGACCAAATACTCAACCCAAAACTCAAAAATTGGATGGCTGCTACACCAGACTACTTCGAAAAGCAAAATATATTCACTACTCAGAACATCTGACGAATTCTGATTTATACAACGGGCTATATAAAATGTCACCAAAATTCGCAAAATCAACTTTGCTTCGTCGGCCATTACATCCAAAGATCCCAACGTGTCAGTACTCACACATAGACAGGCCGATTGTCTTCTAAGACATGGCCAGGGAAATCGTACTTGGATAACTTGGATGGAACGGATCTCACAGAAATCAAAGTCACTGCACTAAATAGATATTACTGCAGATCTCCCATAAATGGCATATAACTCTGTGCATACGTTGTGTATATATTATGTTGTGTTTTTTTATTTGGTTGTTATTTTCTTCCGATTTATTCATTAAAATAAATTGATACATGATACAATTCTTTCTCCTGATTCATTGTAATAACTGACATAATTTAAAGTATCTGGAAACACATCATGAATAAATAATAAATATTATTTTTTGTTTTTATTTATTTTTAAAGTGTATGAAAATATAAAATTGTCCTTATTATCTGATTCATCATTTACCGATATTTAATTTTATAACAAAGATGTTTATTTTATATGATGCTATATTTAATTAAAACTGATACCGAATTTATAGAACAATAATTTTACTTTTATCTTCATTTTTAGCATTATTAACGTATTTTAATAGCGAAATAGTCAGCTTGGAAATAACATACATATGTAAATAATTAAAAGATGTTTCGCACTATTTTAATGGAAATAATACACAGATATAACAGTAACTTTAAAAAGATAAAATTGTAAAAATTTGCAAAAATAGCGTTTTAGATTTGCACACATTATATTTACTGCTCTGAATAATTACCATTGTATTATATTTTACATCTATTCACTGCGGTCAAATTTTGAATTGATTGAGAAAATGAATCAATTCTTTCGTCCATTCAACGGTAAATAAGCAATTGAGGTCACATGTGAACTCCATAAATATGAACAATAATAATAACAACATTATGTAATGTCAATGAATGTTTAACAAAAAGTAAATAGTGATATAAATAAATAATTAAATGAATAATTGATATAACATTGAATTTATATGACTGCAATGTTTTTGTGAAATATTGAAATATCGACTTTAAAGAAAAGTTATAAGTATAACACAAATATATTTAATTTTTTATGTGTTCTTTCCTATTGTATAATTTATAGCATTTTGAACGTTTGGTAAAAGAGCATGTTTTAAATTAAAAAAAGTAAAATCAACCAACACTAAATTGAAATGCATTTTAATTCACAACGCGTTTCGAAACAACATTGTCCGCAGGTACAATACTTTTATTATCATGGAGTTATATTACATTATAGTCTAATAAATTGAACAAGAAAAACAAAATCTAATACAAGGCGGGTAAAAAAATGACACATATTACAAGACATTCAAAACATTAGGAGAATGACAGATAAAGAGAAAACTTATGGAAGTTAAAACACGTTTAAGAAAAAAGAAGGTACCGTTATTAGTATGAGTTATGGAGGATTTAGAGTTTTAATTAAAATAGGTTTCTTAATCATAAAATTGAAGTCCGATGAACCTACTCTAATTATTATTTTTTAAATCTTTAGAGAAACATTAAAACCTTCACAGGTGTCTTTTTGAATTTCCAAGCTCTCTGTCCTATCAAGTGGAACATTAGCATAATAGAATGTTTTATCGTTTACATATTTTTGTTGTTCTTCAATTTTAGCTTTTTATAACGAAATCAAATTTCTCGAATTCTTCTTTAACACTAATTATCCATGAAAAAAAGAACATTTTTTTTAATAATTAGCGTAAGTTCATCGGACTCTCATATTATGATCAAGAAAGTTAATTTAATTAAAACTCACATTTCTCCTTTAAATAGAACTCTTACTAATAACGATGCCTCCCTTCTACTAAAACATGCTTTTGCTTCCATAATTTCCCACTTTCTTTGTCTTTCTCCTAATATTTTTAATGTCTTGTAATAAGTATCATGCTATTTAATCCACCTTGTATTCAATTGTTTATTTATTTATTTATTAATCTAGACAACTATGTAATATTACCCGCTAATTATATATTTATTGTACCTGAAGAGGGGACAATGTTGTTTTAAAAAACGTTGTGAATGAATATATATTTAAATTTAAAGTTAGAAATTTGAAGTTTCTTATTAATTTAACCTGAATAAATTTCCGAAAATTTTTGTAGATCTGTTTAACAAAGTTTTAGCTTAATGAAAGTAATAATTTAAAGATGAAAATAATGTATATTTTTTATTTAATCTTATTGTAATATTCACATACATCGGGTATTGATTAGTGAAAATTGTCAATTAACTTCCTATCTAGCTTAATCTTGTTCAATGAAGTTTCAGATAAAAAGGTGAGCTTTTGAATATTGTCATTTCCTCTCCCATTTGAATTTTCTAACAAACTTCCAACACCAGGCGTAACTATAACTTCGTCTTAGACTTCTTAACTTAAATTCTAAGTGTACGTAAATATCGATTCATTAAAAAAATTATGTTTATGTACATAAAGGACATCAGTGAGAGGAGGCGAAGTCAGTGGAAACATCATGGAAGATTCGAACTGAGACAAGGAGCCACTACAGAAAAACCGAATTGATCAAATTAAGCTATTCGTATATGCAGTGATGATCAACTAAATTACACAAAGCTTCATTTTTCTAACTTAAGAAACAATTTTTTGTGAAGAGAGCAGAAAAGAGGGTTCACATATATCACACAAACGAGTTAACTTGTACTATCCTACTTACTGACGCGTGTATGAAAGTGTCTACATACCCGCCAAATGTCTAAATATTAAACATAATTCATTTTGTACAATGGAAATTAAATAAATGCTTAAATTTATTTTTTAAATTCTAAGTATTCAGAATTCGGGTTAAACGTTAAACAATTAATCTCAGTAAACGTTTTGTTATTTGTAAAATTTATTTTATATTAATTATTTCTGAATTACTGCAGTACATATATTTTTTATATAATTCATAAATTAAACTTTTTAAGCCTGTTTCTTTTACTATAGTGTCGTTTTCACTTAAACCATGATTCATTGTTATTTATATTCTATTTTTCTATATTTGTATATATAAAATAGCTTGATACACAAATATATCGATGCATATATGTAACTAAAATAAAATTTATAAACTAATATAAAACGCCATTTATACGATACATTTGTCTTTTTGAATTTCAGTTTTTATACAAATATTTACCTATGCCAAAATAATATAAAGGGCCCTACTTTCAACTGAATCTCTCAAATAGTATACCCCAATATTATTAATAATATTATTTTTCATACAGTAATGTCTCTATAAGGCAAAACCTGAATCAGGATATTCACATTCTGAAGTGTTATTTATCAAAAGTTTTTTTACCATTCTATTTAGTTAGAATATTTCTGTGCGAAACATACATTTGAACTGAAAAGCAGTTTTATGCAAAAAAATTCCGAAATTTTGACTTTGTAAATTTATGACTTGTCGATATAAATAAATAAATTTGCAAAAACAAAGCATGCGCTATCATTTTATGTCAACATTATTCCTCTACTCAGGATATACGTATATTTATGCATATAATGTAAACACTAAATTATGCTTACATTATTCATAAAGTTTAATCCAACCGGCAAGAATATATACGTCTAATGTGTATTTAGTATTTCTTTTGAAAGCATGGCCAAAAGTTGTCCTAGGACTTTCAAAACATGAGCGTCCAATAAATAGGAAATAAAGTATATAAGCCGTTATAAAGAAAAGTTTCGTTTCTTAAAAATACATCTACAGCAATATATGTATAATTCAAATAACTGATTTGAACATATTTACATATTATATATATGTATATGAGAATCAAATATAACAGTGCGACTTCTTTTAAATATAGCTTAATCCATACTTGGTTTAACATATATTAATTCTGTATTAATATTTTATGTGAACTTTGCTTTCGCTAATAATTTAACAATTTCTTTACTTTCAGTTATACGTTTTTTCCTTCCTACAATAACCAACTAAAAAATGCTTTAAATATTAAGCAGTTTTATTCTTACATTCTCAATCTTGAAGAAGCTCATTTTAGTTAAATTTTACAATTATTCTAATTATCGATAATTAATAGGTAGGTACCAAAAATAAGTTCATAATTACGAACTTATTATTACATATTTTGTAATTTTTATATCTTATATTTTTATTAACAATTTTTTAAATAATATAAAAATAATAATTTTTTTATTTAAAATTGTTATAGTTTCAATTTTATATTTATATATTTTTTCAGATTTTTGTTGTTACAACAGTTTACATCAAACAAGGTAATGAAATTCATGTTTATGTGAAATTTGTTTAATTTAAATAAGACTAATTTGATTGCAATGTATGGGTTAGTTTCTCCAGTAATATTTAATCACAGTTACAATCTAAACACAAATGTATGTTCAGAAACAATAGCTAATATCATTAATTGCGCATGCGTTAAAGAGTTTGATAAACGTTAAAACTAACTGCTTAAATTATTTCATAAATTAGTATACTAATATTTTTAGTAATAATCATACGTTAAGGAATACTTTAACCGGTTTAAGATTATACTATTTTATTCCATGGTGCGTTCCCTAACTGTATTTAAGAGGTAAAAACTGAAATTTTATTCATAGATTAGAAGTAATATTAATATATTTAATAAAGTCACCCCTAGAAGACACCATAGCAAATTTCAAACATACAGCTAGACATTATGATATGTAGGTATATGCGGCAGGAAATTTTGTTGATTTAACATCTCTAAAGTGACTGCATGTAATATCTCATACAATACAGACATTTTATAGTAACATATTTTATTTCTTACCTCTTAGGTCATAATTTAGTTTGTCTATATTACTTAGAAAGTTATTGAATACATTTATAAATCTGTTAATTTGAATGTAAAATGGATTTGAAAACAAATCACTGTAGTATCTCTACTAACTATAAATTAATTATACTCAGACTGGACTTTTTTCCCTTCACACTATTGTGTGAAATATTCCCACGAGGAATATGTAAATCAAGGGAGTTGTAGACGCCTGGACGATCTTTCCAAAATGATCCAATTCAAAGTGGGAACTAGTGCCGCTCCCTTTATCGGTTATGGCAATTACTGTAGTTTTGGGGATCGGGAACTCTACTCGACGCGATAGACAGATGTTGTCAACTTCACGATGAATGCTATGGTGATCTCATGAACCGAACCTCAAGGGGGGAGTGCGAAGATTCCAACTTCGGTGCCTATCTACAGATAGTCTGCTTATAGCACTCGTAGGAAGATCTGCGATAAAAGACAGAACTGATGTCGTCGATATTTGTGTTTATGTGATCAAAAGTTGACGGAGTGTCTCACCAAAATATCGGTTTCTATAATTCGAACCAGTTGAATTGGTGGCAGGCGCCCATCAGAGCTTTGCAAGGAAATTAGGAAATAATACCAACCTTTTAAATACTCTATTCGGTGGTCTCATATGGGGTGATCAATATGTTCAGTCGATTGATAAGTTGTGATTAACCTCATTGTTATTAGTATAATATAATCTTTAATATTAATAATATTTAGTATAAAATATTTTATTGTTCAATATAAAATGTTTGCAACACAATGCCTTCTAAAAAGCATCCCCCTATAACATGTATTATTTTTCATAATCATTAATTTCATGGACTTAATTTGATTAAATAGATAATAATTATTTAACCATATTTACAAAAATTTTAATGCTTTTAGTTATATAAATATTATGTAATGTGTGTATAGCATTTTAAAGTGCACGAATTTATATGCAATTATATACATGCTTTGATTTTTGGCTTTCTACGCACATTTTTTAACAAAATATAGCTTTATGGGATGTAGATAAAGCAATACATTATAATAAACATGAAATCATATTTTCTGATTAAAATGTGTATTTTACGGTACTTAAATGGTTTATGTATAACCAAAGCAAAATTTGTAATCGTTTTTAGGGTATTTTGAAACTACATATTATTTTAAATCATAAAGAAACGTTAAAAATCTGTTTATATCTATGTATTAGATATAATAAAACAACATCAATTAAAGTTTTTGCGTAAAATTTGAAAATATATTTTATCAATCGAAATATATGACATGTAGGTTTATCCAATCTGAAATATATCCTTCAAATGAGATTTCGAATTTGTTAATTAGAATGGGCAGTTTGGTAAATGTAAAAGAAATAGTTCATTGTGATTTGGTATTATGTATGCATGATCGATAAAACTAATCATTCTTTCCTAATAAATTATTAGTGTTTAAAATAAATCTTCAAGTATCAACGGGAGGTATATCTACTTTTATTGAATAGCCTACCAATTTATCAGAATTCCGAGGTAGTTGATTGCAGAAAGAAAATAGTTTGGTTTAATTCTCAATTCTAATAAAACTAGCTTATCAAAGTATTTGGAGAGAATAAACCATAAAACTGTTAACCATTAAGCTAACCATGTATATGATGCATTTACATTCAAAATTTCGCTTACAATTTCTTGGAAGTATTAAAGGGTTAAGGCTTAGAATATAATACAAAATATCTAGAGATTATGTATATATGTATGCAAGCAAAATCATTTTGATTAGATAAAACAAATTCACCTTCATGCCTAGTCTTTTTAATTAAATATCGCGTCATATTTTTTGTATATATATACTAGTTTCTCATAAAGTATATAAAGGAGCATTTCAATTAACCTATATTATCTATGTAATTTAAAAAGAAGTGTAGTCTTAATGCAAATTGATTCGAACTGAAAACAATAGAATTCTACGATGATTAAAAATGAATAATTATCTTGTGCACGCTTGAATCTCTATCAAACATTTTTACGATGGTAACTTTATAAAGAAAAGTGGATGTTTATATCCCTATAGTAATATATTTACTATGACGTCTTGATTCCTAGCGGAAACGGCAATTGATTGACTAAAGTAATGTTGAAACGTATTATTGATAATATAAATTATTTAAAATATATATTTTTACTAAGACAAACAAAATTATAGGAAGCATGAAAAGTTTTAAACTATAGTTTAAAATATAGTATGTATTTAAAAGTAATTAAATGTTATAAAGACCATTCTGCAATACACAAACATGCAGCTTCATATAAAATAACTGTGCATTAAATTAATGATTTAAGTACTTTATAAAGTAGTTTCCAAACACCTTAAGTATATATAAAGTCATTATTGTGGATGAAAATTTTCAAATCTTTTATTCTTAATTGATATGCTTTTGTGACCTGAATAAAATTTATATATGAATATGACCAATGCGAGGACATATTAATCAAATCATGGCAATATAGCATGCGCATTGAATATTTTATTAGGCAGTTATTTCTATACAGCAAAAACGAGAACTACCACTGCGTAATTGAATTATTCTTAAGGAATAAACTGTTATAATTCGATTATGCTTATTGTTTATATCTCATGTTAATCAAATACTATACTATTTAAGCGCGACCATACCTATTATATATTGATTTATGTATAACAGATTTATCAGCAATACTATAAGAGAAATATTGTTTAATAAAAAGTTCATAGAAAACATCAAAGAAGTACGTATATAGATATCAATAAATGAAGTATTTATTGAAAGTTATAAATATCTATAGACATTTTTATTATACTGTTAATCAGTAATGCTAAAAACATTTATGGTACAAAATTATTATTCCAGCGTAGGTTTTCCCTTAAACACTTTTGCAGAGGCGAAATATTTTTTATTAGTTTTCTGAAATGTTTAAAAGAAACAATATTCAAATAAAAAAGTATTATTTTTCTCAAAAGCAATAAAAACAATTTTATTCAAAATAAACTCACTTTAATAATAATAAAATTAAATAAGACAGATTAAAAAGATATATAAAAAAATAATTTTCAATAAATAGTAATAACAGAGAACTTTGCGCTAATGCCTGACTAAAAGTTTTGAAAAATCAATAATAATTGCTTAAAAGATAGATATTTGCATGTTGTTTGGCAGTACAGTAGAGTACAGATGAAGATCTATCAATTACGACTCAAATACGCCTCTTTGCCCCGCCCACAGGACTGGAGCATTTGCTGCATTGATCCTAGGCGGTGTTGTGACCACATTGACAACAGCTCCGGGTCCTACAGGTACCACATCTTCTCGAGAGGCTCCTCCGCTTCCCAGAGAATCAGGGTTCCTATCGTCCCGCGGATTTAACCACCAGTCAAAGTTGACCATTGTCCTCAACAGTGGAGTCATGCTCCTTGGGCCACCACCAACCGACGTACTGGCTGCTGCAGCCGTGGTCAGGGTTGTTGTAGGTGTCAGAGTTTGGAAGCCACTCGCTCCGGTCCAGTCGTAACCAAGGCGACGCCGGTCCGCACGGGGAACCGCCCAACTGAAGTCCTCAACGAAGTGGAGACGATCGAGGGTTGTGCAGATCAGACTCACCTTAAATACAAGTTAAGAAAGACAGTAATTGGCTAGAAAATTACTGTAAATAATGAATGTACTGGCTTGATTGGCTGGTGAAGTTGGTCAATGAGGTAGCGCATTGCATGCTGTTCCTTGTTAATATATACCACAAAAAATAAAACTAGGTTTCAAATTTAATTTATACAAGTAATTATTAAAAAATGTCACCGATTAAATTATAAAATAAGCTATGATTAGAATACTATTTTTCCAACATAAATCAGTGATATATACTAGAATTTGTATTGCAGGTAGGTAAATAATTTCAACTCAAAACAAATTTATTGGATTATGTTATATATATATATATAGACAAACCGTTCCAATCTTAAGGAAACCATTTTTTAAATATGTAAACCTAAAAGCTACGTTGCGATTGTACAATCCAATTAAAATATGAATAGCTGCTTCCTAATGGAGTCAAATGATTTCTCCGTGGAATTATTGGCTTTTGGTTGGATTACTGGTCTAAATCGGTCAGAAGATATGTTTTTAGGAGTTATGTAGTCTCTAAATAGGCAATATAGTGCCGTATCATCCTCAGTATAGGCAGAATTTTAAACAAAATGTAGTATTAATATTTAAAATCATTTTATGTTTATGTCATTAATACAAAATTGTATAAATCAATAAATAAAATATCATTGCAATAAAAAATGAGGAATCGCAAAATATATTCTAAATACATTCTTAGAAAATCAATTATTTTCCATATTTCATTTTTTCTCATGAAATACACCTTTATATTGAATATATAGTTATCAAGCAAACGTAATAATCAGATATATTATGTAAACAAAAATATTACTGACACTTGGTAAGGTAGATATAATATTTAAGCTTGTCTTTATTTTTGATCTTTCGTCTCTGGGGGTGACGCTAATTTTCATTTGTAACTAAGCTCAGATAAGAGCCTCATTTTATTTGATGTAGATTGATAAATTCTCTTGCTTTATGAACTTAAACCTATACAGATATAAAAAGTAGATTCAATAAGATATATTTCAAAATTTTATTAAATATATAATCCTTTTAGTAGTTACTTTGTGCGTGTATAATATTATATATTATACATTATATCAGTTATGTTGTATAAGGTGAAACATATTGAGAAACAATTTGAATTGGAAGATGTAAACTCATCCATAGTCACTGTATTTTGGATAACTTAGAGAATGCAGATAAAATGCATTGTAAATATAGATAAAAAGATAATATGTAATATATACTTAATACACAGCTTTGTAGTATAAATTTTGTTCAATAATATGTTAAATTTGCATTTAATAAAATAAATTGTAATACATTGGATACATTTAACTCATAATAATGACTAAAACTTATTGAGAGATCAGTTATTCATTCGATATAGCTAAGAATGGTGTAGCAAAAATCGAAATTTTTAAACTGGCTCCTGAACGTAATACCTGATTGATTGCCCAGACATCCCCATTAGTCATGAAGCCAGTGTACCGGAACCCATGAAGATAAAGAGCCAATGGAGTCACATCTGGGATGGAAACAACTGTTTTGTGCCCCCCTTCAGCACCAAATAGGCCATACACCGAGCCGCGGTCTGTTTCTAAGATCAGTCCGTTGAGCATCCAATCATGGTGGATTTGAATTCGGCATATGCGCTCGTCCTCTTCCAATTCACAAGATTCTCTGAAAATGTTGGTTTGGAATTGTGTTAGTAACTAACATAGAAAGTGTCGAATTTTGATTCACATTATAGAAATCCAGTTTCTGGAGCAAAATGAAATTAATTAAAGGTCTAGCTTTCAAGAGATGCCCAAACTTTATTAGTAACCTGTTGCTAATAAATTATTATAATAATCGATACCACATATAATAAAACATTATATAGCGCATATATAAAACCCATGAAATAGTAAGGACTTTTACAGGCATTTATGAGCCATAAGTTGAATAGAGTATAGGTAGAAACATTTTGACGACGCAATAAAACCAGTCATTCAATCAATATTTGTGAGGATAAAATCATGCGCCTTCATAAATAAACCACAAATAATTTATTAAAATATGTATCAATAAAAATACACATTAGAAAAAAATGAGAACAAATCTTGGATTTTTTACTATTTATAACCTGTGTAGATATCTAGGTGGCAATAAAAATAATAATTTGGTTTCTTTTCATTTCATTTTTTAGCGCACTTATCATAGCGTACATAATTGCCAAATACTATATCTACAATCTAAAATCAATCGGTACCAATGATAAAATTAAAAAAGTTTACTTATATTTACAAATATTGATTAAATTTTAAAGGCTACAGTTAAATCTATAAATTTTAATATTAGAAGTATTAAGCTCCAGTAAAGGTTCAGCTCTATATTAGAATAATTTTGGCATATATATATGTAGTTAACTTTTAAAGGAAATTATCAGTATATTACAAAAAAAATTAGTTATATTTTTTATTAACTAAACCAGTATATTACGTAAATGTAAGAAGTATGAATTAAGTTACATGAATTTATATATATCGAAAGTTTAATTGGCACATTTTAAAGAAATTCCACGAACAATTGAAGTTTATAGTAATATATATAATAATATATAATATACTTATGTAAATTTGTACATATTATATAAGTACTTATTAACAGAATGTTACACATAAAATACAATCAAATTAATTTAAATTAATGTGATGTATTTAATAGCTATATATTTTTATGATGTCTGAATGATATAACACTATTATCAGTTTCATTGTTGCATTCTAAAATATCCATTACTTACATAATATTATATCTACTATACATACAAGTGTACATAATATATCCTATATTTACTGTATTTACAATAATATAATTTTACATAGAGTTGAAAAAACTCATACAAGTATTCATCCGGTGATATTATTTAATAACGATGAACTTGTGTTTAAGTTTTTATTATGCGATTACTATTTCAATATAAGTTGTAAATGACAATCCCTTTAAAATCAATGACAATGAAACGTTTTCTGTATATAATGTTTACATCTTATATATACGAAACTAAAGTAAAAGAAAATGCGCATTAAAAAAATATATGAATACAATTAGTAATGGTTAAATTCTGTTATGTATATAATTTTAATTGTATATAACAGAAATAATATACTCTACAATTTTGTGTTCAAAGCATCAAAATATCATAAATCTATTGTGTTGCACTTGTATGTAAATATAATCAATAGGTATGTATGTTTTTGGCCGTCTTGTATGTAGATGTAATTTTTTTTGTGTATATTAATTATCTGTGTTGAAATTATAATTTATTGAAATGCTTTGTGTTACATTTTGCAATAAAAATATATTTTTTAATTATTTCTATTTTTAGTCAATTTTAACCGGAAACTGTACACGTTGAAAATCTCAAATAAATCTTCATTGATGTTAAAATATTCTGTGGATAAATATATCTGAATTTTCATAGCCACATAAACTTTACAGATATTTTGTATAAATCTATTTCCAACGGATATTTCTATTTCTAAATCTAATCTGCAATAAAGAAATAATGTTGTGCAAAATTTTGAATATTTTGATATTTTTCAATTTTGTTAAACGTTTGTTGCTTACTCATCCAACAAAGCAATATTAACTTCCGCTTAGAAATAATATTTTGACAACTTGTCAACCATGAAAAAACGTTTGTTTTACTCACGAAATTATTGCTTTTAACATTTACATATACTACAACATTGTTTCCGTTTACAAGTTGAATAACTAACAAAAAAAAGATATTAACAGCTTGTCTTGCTATGGTTATAGAGGGAGGGGAGGTGAGGGGAGGGGCAGAATAATAATTTTAAATTCCTTTTTTTATATGTAATTTAAGACTAGACGGAGGCGTTATACTAACCCGAAAATAAAATATACTCAAATGTGACACGCAGCATTTATATTTTATAGAAAAGATTTGACAGTCTGAGATTTATAGTCTGCACGATACATTAGTAAAATGCTATTTGATCTCAAATTAATTTGATAAAATTGATATATAATTTGAATAAGTATCTGTATAGAGAGAAATGCAAGGAGAAATTTAGTTTTAGTTTACATCTCGAGTGGCGATTCCTCATTATCATATCTATGTATTATATTAGTAAAAGTTATATGAGTATAAATAATATGTTACTCAAGTATGTATTAGTATGTATAATAGAATGTATTGACGTATATCTTTATTTCACGATTATTTGTGTACATTATAATGAAAGCACTTATATACAGAACATCTGAAAATGTGTGGAAAATTTATTTATTTCACAACTAAGGTTTATTGTTAATTTGCTTTATGTACGAGATTACGAATTTGATAAAAATAAGACTTTAAAAATTTTGTTCAAATTTTTATCGAGCATATTATAAATGTAAGTCGATATTTTTGTAAGTGTCTTCTTCTTCTAAATTCCGTCGAGTCGTTTCCGGCTCCTGGTGACCGTATGAACAAAGTCCCTCCATCCCGCTC
>JAYRBW010064830.1:0-29155 GCA_036023295.1 Invenusta paracnida | reverse complement strand
CTAAATAAAATCTTATGTACATATAAGTGTTAAATAAAATTAAATAGGAAAGTGTATACATCTTTTTGAACCACCCTATATTATGTGCAGAAATATGACAAAGTCAAAACAGTTTCTACAAGTTGAAGTACAGGCAAACTACAGTCATAATATAATATAGTAATATTATATTTATAAAATAAATCTGAACTATTCATGGGTAAAGCACAAATTTTTAACATAATTTAATATTGGTATTGTCCATGCATACTATAAATATAATATAAATAAGTTAAAGAATAACTGTCATAATACATTTATATGATTATTCTAAATAATATACATATCAATATCATTGATAATGACAATAATATCATAATAATATAACAACAAAAATAAAAGAGGCAATTTTATGGCATCTAATAAATACCAATTCCTAAATTGAATAATATAATTATTTATAAAATTTTAAATAAACAACTATTCTTACTTCCACTCATGTTGAATAACTGGCGAATCTTTTGTTTACTCGTTGCTTTCGATACAAGTTTCAGTTTTTAATATATATGTAAACAATAAAATATATATTTCAGATTATGTCATTATCTAATCAAGAATTATTATTATTCATTCTAAAAAATATGTTTTAATAACATAGTTTATGGTTTTGTTTAAACTATATTTATTGCTAGTAACTATGTAAATGTAATCACCGGCTAATTTAATTGTTTACTTTTCCAATTGAAATTATATTTTTGAGGTAAATTTTGGCGTATTATTTTTCTCTTATTAAATAATTTACAATAAGACAATTAATATTGAATTATTGTAGATGATTTTTTTAAATAGCTTGGTAATGCATTTCATTATTTCATACAAAGTACAAGTAAAAATTACATTCATTTTTATCTAATTTTGACACTGTTTCTGTTGCATTAATTATATAAAGTTTAAAGTTATTTTAAATAATGCTGTATTGATTAATATAAACATTTTTCAATATCAATTCCACCTCATTCGAAACATCCCATTAAATTTATAATTTTTTCCGGTCTAGGCCTAGCCTTAAGTTAGAGTTAGGCCTAGGCTAGGGCTAGGCAGTGTTTTTAATATTTATTTAAAAATTATATTAATTTTGATATGATATTGACTTTTCTATAAGTTTTTATTCATCTAATATTATTTTTAATTAAATAAGTTATTATGCAATGAGTAAATAACAAAGGATATATATATTAATATAGATGAAAAGAATAATATAATATTATTATTAGCAATGCCAATAATAATAATATTTATGATAGCATATACAGGGTGTCTAAAAAGTTACTATGCAGTTTATCAATATTAAATATTATAATAAAAGAAAGATAAGGCTATGCAGGGATGAATATTAAATTAGCAGAATATTATGTATGACCAGTCAGTGCAGTTAATGAACAAAACTCAATAGAAGAATTAAATTGATATAATCATAGTAGTCATTACTAGCCCAAATAAATATTGTTTAAGATTTACATTTTTTACATACTATTCTGCAGAGTAATAATGGTATTGATGATTGAATAATAGACATTCCTAATTAAACATATATTCTATAATGATGGAAAGTTAACAGAAACCATGCAACAAATGTTTACTGACCAATTTCAAAATATAGAGATATCCCCTATAATGCTGTCTGAAATTTGATAACTAAATTTTAGGAAATGGGCAGTATTGCTGATGACCCCTGGCCTGTAGGCCATCAATCTCAAAAGATAAAGCTCTTAAAATTAATGAAAAGATTAGGATACATCTAAAGAGTAAGACAGTTATCCTAACAAGTACATTTACCCAAGAATATAACATATGATATTCTGTGTAAAAAGTATAAGTTTTTACCATATAAAGTGTCCCCAGTGCATCAGTTAAAAGAGTGTGATTATCAGTCCCACAATGATTACTATAATTGGTTTTAAAACTTTCTTAGATACAGGATGGTGAGGAGATCCTTGATATAACCTTTTTGACAGATGAGGCATGGTTTGATCATTCTGGTTATATTAATAGCCAAAACATTCATATATAGAGCACTAAAAACCCTCATGAATATTTGGAAAGTCCTCTATATGATCAGAAGGTCTGGGTATGATATACTTTAAATCATATGCATATCACTGGTCCAATTTTCTTCTATAAAACCATAAATGCAGAACATTATCACACTCACATTCTGGAACCATTCATAGAGCAACTCAATGGATATGAGATTCAATGAGCATGGTTCCAACTAGATAGGCCAACTGCCCATACCAGCAGTTCATCACTACACTATTTGAGAGACTTCTTTGATGATTACATATTATCTAGTGGAATCTGGCCTGTTAGGTCTCCAGACCTCACTCACCCAGACTTTTATATTTGTGGCACACTGAAGGGACTGGTATATGAGCAAAATCTGCATAACCTGAAAGAGTTGAGGACAGCAATTATCTAACAAATTGAACAGATCACTACTGCCACACTTCATAATGTGTTCAATAATATGCAGCAACATGTGTGGAGGTCTCTGGGAGACATTTTCAACATTTGCAGTAATTGAATCTTTCAAAATTATTGTAACAATTAACATTGCTTTACTTAGTTTGTTAGTATAGTTTGTAAATATAACTTGTAAATAAAACTTAAAATAAAACATTTTTACTGCACATCAACTTTTTGGACACCTAACACTAACACCATAAATATAAATAATATTAACCCTTATCCAGTCACATAAATCATATTATGCCAGCAAGCCATTAGCTACAAAATGTAGTTATTTTTCTAAAATATATTTTATATGATATATGTATGTATAAAGTTTATTACACACCAAAACACAAATTCAATCAACACAAAGACATATAAAGGTAATCTATTGCTCAAAATATAGTTCATAAAATATTATATTTAGAAACAACCTTTAGAAACAACATAATAACAAAGGTGATTTATTATTCTAAATATAGTTCAGAAAAATTGGTAGTTAGAAATCTTGGAAACAATATGGTAAATACATGACACATAATAATAATAGTAATTTATTGTTTAAATATAGTTTAGAAAAAATTGTATTTGGAAATCAAGGTAACAATATGTTAAATATATAACACATAATTACAAAGTTTATTTATTTATTTTGTATATAGTTCAGCAGAATTTACATTTACATACCTTGGTAATGATACAATGCTGTGGACACACAGCATTGGTGCACACAACACATTTGGATCGAGTAATTTTATAGAAAATATTGTAGTGTCCTACTCTGTTGTCAAGTAGTTGCTGTTGATATGGTTGCAGTTGTCAGAAACCAAAGAGAAGACCAGCATTCTTAACCTGTTGGGATAAATGATTATCTTCACCATGATGAAGTTTTGCATGATTTTCAGACAACTAAAAGGCAACTTGCTTGATAAAGGCTTTCTGTTGAAGATTGGGATTGTCAGCCTTCATAAATAAGTAGGCATTGTAACATGCCACATCCAG
The DNA here is from genome assembly GCA_036023295.1 of Invenusta paracnida. NCBI lineage: Eukaryota > Metazoa > Platyhelminthes > Proseriata > Coelogynoporidae > Invenusta > Invenusta paracnida. The sequence goes on along the minus strand of JAYRBW010064830.1, from coordinate 25,663 downwards.
AATATTGTAAAAAATAGTAAGTGGCCAGCATACAGTTTTTTTCTGCATGTGAATTCATCAACATTTTGTCAAGCTGATCAACTCTGACTTTTGCACAATTGTAATCATGTATCAAAGTTGGCTTGTTTCCATGTTCTGGTAAAAAATCATTACCAGAGGGAGAGGAACTGAGAAGAGTCATGCTTTTATTGCTTTTGGGTATGTTGGAAACATTAACAATTTTATTCATATGAAAATGTACAAATATACTAGACTCAAAAATTGTCAGTAACTATCTCTCTTTCTGTATTGAAATAAGGAGCAGCTAATTCTATAACAACATCTTTGCCAAAATTTTGGTAGACTACCATCATGTTATCTACCAGTATATACTTTTGCATTCAGTGCAAATCCAGTCCCAGCTTCAGCTAACCAAAATATTTTCAAGCCATACTTTGATGGTTTAGATAAAATATAGGTGTGACAGAGTATTTGTCCTCTGTAGCCTACCATCTGTTTATCAACAGTCAAGGTATCTCCTGGTATATAGTGATGTTGTAAATGTGTGAGAAACTGTTTCCAAATGCTATTTATTGCAGCAATCACTAACGATGGGTGCAATAATTGTTGAATAAAAGACATCTAAGAAAAAATTTAAAACAATTCTTTGACATTACTGTGCAGAAAAAAGGTCTTCCTTAATGGGATTCCATAGGTCTTCAATTCTGTCATGTTGTCCCAATCAACGCCTGCTCTCAAAAAAAGTTCTATACACAAAAAGTCCTCTTATTGAAGCATACCTGAGGTCATTTGATTGTCTGTTTGTGTGTCTTTGTATTTTTCAAATCATTCTCTCAGATACAAATAAGTGAATGCTTCCATCAGTGTGCAAGAACTCTGGATTCATGTTCTACAATGTTTCTATTTCGTCAATGATCATTGAATGACTCTCTTCTGTAATTTATTTTGTTTGCAGTTAAGCCTTCCTGCAGAATGTCATTATGGCTTTCACTGGCCGATAATTCCAAATGGTTGGATACAAGTTCAATGTCACCTTGTTCTTCATTTTTACTATCTGCATTGTCTCCTTCCTCACCATCTGGATCAATTTGTACTTAAGTGCCTCTCTCATCATAATTTTCATTGTTACTTTCTTCATCATTGACTCCGAATCATCACTCACATATAAAAGTAACTGCTTGCTGGACATTGTAACAACATGCCATCTTATGAAGCAAGTTATGTATGAGTGAATAAAAACAGCACAAAAAAATTTACACAGAAATTATTTAAATTATAAATTAATTACTATTTAACATACATACTATTTGTTATATTATTATTATATTAAATTAAAATATTCATTTTTGTAAATATATTCAAACAAGTTAGTGTAGCTTTTAGCCATAAAGATAATATTTATATGAAGTATTCATAACTATTATATGAATAATAATAGTACTGGAATATTATACTACCGAAATATGTAAGTCAATTAAGACCTTAACTATTATAAGGTTTTAATTGACTTAAATATTTTGGCTTATATGTTTTTTTCATTTAACTTTATCATAATATTTATCCACAGTTTCTATACTTATAATTTGTGAATTATATTATATATTATTTTAATGCATAATTACTACTTTTAAAGATGAAATTGTTGGAATCTTATTTTAGATAATCATTAACAATGAAATCAAATCGTGTTAACATGTGGTTGAGGGTTCGTCCTTCACAGAAATTTCCAGACAGTGTTATTCAAATTAATGAAGATACCAAGGTGGGTTTTGAAATATATGCTTACATTTGTATGGAACAAATTAATTATTACATTATTATCAGTAACATTTTTATATTATTGCATCTTACACTGCTTAGTTCTTATTTGAAAATGATATTTTCATCCTTTTTTCATGCTCTAGTCGGTTTCAATACATCTTCCAAAGGATGTACGAAAAGGAGTAGTCAACAACCAGGTTTCTGACTGGTCTTTCAAAACAGATGGTATCCTTCACAATGCTAATCAGGAACAAGTTTATAATCAAACAGCAGCTGATCTTATCACCGATGGTCTATCTGGATATAATGGTGTGTAAAATAATACACAGTATTTTCTAAATTGAGACTTTTTAAATTTTACTTGAAAAAGTAAAAAAAAGAAATCTATATACAACATGCAGATAAATATATAGAAACATATATTTCAACTGTATTAAAATGTTTTTTGTCTGAAAGTAACCTAATAGTTAAATCAATTATAATTTAATACTTAATAAAATAAATATATTAGGTCTACTTTATTACAGTGTGTACGATTTAATATATAGTCTGTCTAGATATACATGTATTATATATATAATGTACATTTACTAAAGTAATATCAATATTTTGTAATAAAATAGTGACAATATGCAATAAAGAACTTTAAATTTAAATAATAAATCATTTATTAGTTCAGATGAGTCATGTATTTTTTAAATCGAAATTATGTTCATATTTCAATTTTACTAGTCAGCATTTTCAATATTTTGAAACATCATAAAAATATATAAAATTTAAATAAGCCCGTTTTTTTATGTTATCCTTAAACTTGAATTTTATTATTTATGTTATATACAGTGGGATATTTTTTATTTATTGTATGCTAATGATAATTTACTATAATAATAATAATGTAGTGAAATATATTTTATATTAGTTTAAACTAGTCTTTTCAATTTAATCACAGAATGTACAGTCGTATTATGCTAATTAGACATTTTGATAGTATCAGTTATGTTAACTTAATAAATAAATAAATAAATAAAAGTTGTTTATAAAGGCTTATTTGTCTCTGAATTGAATTATTTATTTATTTAAATACTATTTTTCTATGTAAATATATACATATGTATATGATTAATTTTGCTATATAATAATCTATTCATCAGCTTAGTACTGTCGTGATTGAAAATATTTTTTATTGTCAAATTAAAAAATATATTTAAATGTAAATCGGTTGTGTCAATTTTTCCTTTGTTTTATGCGAATATTAACAATATTTACATCTTCGTTTATCATCCTAGAAAGTATTTCTGAAATAGTCATCCTAGGATGAGATTTTCGTCCACTTATGATTTATCCACTTATGTCATTATCGATTAGATCCTCGACTGAACAACCTACGGTGCTAATCTCAGCATACGCGTCTCAATTATTTCTCATACGAGCATCAAAACTAAAATTGTAGTTTTTAGTAAACATTATCATATTTCTTTAAAAACCTTACTTTTAGGAGGGTTTCATTAATTTTCGTTATTTTCAAAGCCAAACTTGATTATTTATAGTTTGAATACACAAAAATAAGTGGCAAGAAATTATTAAATGATAGTTGGAAGCTGTCACAAAAAATAGTGGTATATGTGTGCTCCATAATTTCGTTTAGTAAACTACTTAGCTCATCCCATACTTATTTCCCCTCCTCCCCCTCTAAAAGTTGTATGCACTATCCATCGACATAGATTTTTATTAAATGTTGTTTCATATGATATCAATGCTTAACCACAGAAACCGATTTAATATGGGTATTTTCAATTTTGAAAAAATATAATTTGAAATACTCGACTTACTTATTGCTGTCATTTTTCTTAATTAGGGATGTGAAGAAAGACTTCGAAATTTTATGTAGAAACAGAAAGAAGAAATGGGTCTAATGATCATCAAATTTGGCAAAGATTGAGTACAGTCTGGCCTGAGAAAATTCCCACACAGTTTCTAGCATTGCAAAAATGTAGCTGTCATATAAATTCAAATCAAGGCTGTATGCTAGCTGGGGAAGTCTTGTGATACCACTTTGTTCTAGAAATTCGGCTGTAATGGGCGAGCATTATTGTGCATTAGTACGGTTTCTTCAGACGTGATGGATTGATTCTTCGAATGAATTTACACATTGTCTGTGAGTTTAAGCCCCAATAATATTGGCTATCTATTGTTTCACCCTCTTCTAGTACAGTCACATGGCTTTTAATGTCAAAGGTGACAGCCACCACAATCATTGTTTTTTTGACACTGATTTTACTTTTGGTGCATTTGGTCGATCTCCATCAGCAGATATCCAGCCTCTATTGCAATGTTTTGTGCCTAATGCTCCCTGAAAGATCCACTTTTCATCTGTAAGCACAAGTCGGTGCTTGATGTTGGGCATTGCCAGTGACCGCAATATTCCTCTTGCCAAGGTGATCTGATTTTGCTTTTGAACCTTAGTCAGCTCATGATCAGGCACCCATTTGGAATAAACAGATTTAGTCCCAAATCTTTTGTTATGATGTGGTAGACAGTAGAATGGGGTATTTCCGGCATTTTCTCAACTTCATGACAGGTCATAAAACAATTCTCATCAATAATTTCTCTCACTTCATTCACACGATCTTTAGTTGACTGGATATTGGCCTACCAGCATCTTCTCTGTTACCACCAATTTGCACGCCAGAATCAGCCCCTTCCTGACACTAGTTCTGGATTGTGCGCAGGGTGGGAATTTTCTCAGACAGAGCTGTACTCAATCTTTGCCGAATTTTATGAGCATTAGACCCATTTCTTCTTTCTGATTTAACATAACATTTCAAAAAGTCTTTCTTCCCATTTATAACTAATAAAAATGACAGCGATAAGTTAGTAGAGTAAATTTCAAATTATATTTTTTCAAATTTAAAATACCATATTAAATCGATTTCTTTGTTTAAGCATTGACATCATATAAAACAACATTTAATATAAATCTATGTTGATGGATAGTGCATAAACAATGAGTTAGGGGAGTGAACATAATTATTGGATGAGCTAAGTACATTACCTTTTGTAGATAAAGTGTGTCAATAACATATCAATGAATGCGATCATTAACAGGAACTGTTATGTGCTATGGACAAACCGGAAGTGGAAAGACCTTCACAATGACCGGAGCCACAGAAAGCTTCCATAACCGCGGAATCGTTCCCCGATCACTTTCACATCTCTACAAAACTATTCAGGAGGACACTGGTCTAGCTGTTACTGTTCGGTATTTATAGGCTTTTCTTCTCCAGTCATACATTTACACGTTTGAGAGATTAGCGTTGTACTATTGTACTAACTGGGTATTCAGTTTGTGAATGTTTTTGTTACTTATTGTTTTTTTCATAAAATTCTGCACAAGTTTTTTTTTACTATTTTGATTTAAAGAAGTGACAACTTTTTATTATCTGATATTAAAAAAATCTAACTGGAAATTGTAAGTTTTACATATTTATTATGTATTAAGTAATTATTAAACATTATTTGATATTTGAATACGTGAAATATTTAATAACTTCTAATTACAGATAGCGAAAATATTAGTTTAACATGGAAATTTATATTTCCTCTTCTTTCTGACAGTATCTCCTACCTGGAGATCTACAACGAGCAAATATTCGACCTCTTGAGTGCCACCGCAGGAGGTGAAATAATGAATCTCAATCCACATTCAACAGAGGCGCCCGGGAGTCCACTAATTGTTTCCGAAGATGATAAGGGCGTCTACGTTAAAGGACTCACATGTCATCTGGCACAGACTGAAGAAGAGGCTCTTAATCTTCTTTTTGAGGTGATACAAATTGGAGTATTGATGTTTTAGTAAAAGATATAGTTGTAGCAGTTAGCATACAAAACACAAGCTCGTGTATTATAACCGTATTTTAATAAACATTTCAATCACACTAAATATAAATCTATAGGTCGATATGTTTTCATGTTTTTAGTTGTGCTTTGTGAGCGCTTGCTTTCGTTGAGTGATTGTAGTAATAATTAATTATCGTTTGGGTCACTATTTCCTTCATAGAATTCCCCCCATAGCACTGATTTGACACATTTGCAATAGTAATGGCGACCATTTTTATGTTTTAATTTTGTTTTTGTAAATTATAAGTTTAATATCTACCAATATTGTCACATTTAAAACTTATTTTAATATAATTAAGTGACCATTATAAGTGTTGTTTAATTTTTTTTAATATGAATACCAATACAAGTAATTGAGCAATGTATCTAAGATTGCCCCAATAATTTCACCAGGGTGAAACCAATCGTTCTACCGCGGCTCACTCGCTCAATCGTCGATCATCCCGATCTCACTGCATCTTCACCATCTATTTGGAGACCCGATCTCGTCTGTTGTCTAATGCCAAGTACACCACGGCCAAGATCAACTTTGTCGATCTTGCTGGCTCTGAGCGGTTGCAGAAAACACAGGTCAGCTTAGATTAATTATTTTCTTATTTTAATGGTCATGTGAAAGTTTGTTTATTCATTGAAGTTTAAAATAATTATATGTTGAGGTCAAGAAAAATTATTATACTATGTTATACATATTACTTTGTGACAGCGCGTATCACATCGGAGTCTCCATAGGTATTGGAAAATCTGGAAAATGATAGAAAACCCAAAAGTTATTGACCGCTTCTAATTGAGAATTTCTGAGTACAATTATGCTTTTCTTTATTTAAACAATGTTACATTTGCTAAATGCAAATCTTGTAGTTATAGGTACATTTTATTGTATTTATTGCTTAATTAGATGCAACGCTAAATTGTCGGTGGCTCTTAAGAAATAGAGGAGGTAATGTATAAAGAAATATACAAATAATATATTGAAGGTGTTGGCACATTTTTTTATTCATGCATATTTTGTTTAAAAAAATATTTTTTATCAAAGTCAAAGTGCATTTTACTAAATAGATTACTGATTACCGATTACCTTTTTACTATTAGATATTTTTTTAAACATAATTTTATTATTATGTACTTATATTATAAAATCTAAGGAAGGGAGTTTTATTCTTATAAAATAAACGGACCCATAATAAGGCTTGTTTATTAATCTTTGTAAACTTATATACGTATATGTATACGCAAAATGTTATTTATTTTAAATAAATTGTTGCATATTTTTCAAAATTATTTTAAACTTACAATGTTGGTTTCCAAGGATAGCGTTATAAATGATCCAGCTGTTATTTAGATCATTTGGCTTTATATCAAAAGACCTGTTGTAAAACATCCAAAACCCATAAACATGTACACAGTAAATGTTTTCTACGCTTTCACAACTTTTTAAAGTCTGCGGGAAAGATCCAGGTGGAAGCCTCTTACATCAACAAATCGCTTTCCTTCTTGGAACAAACTACAAAGGCCATGTGCGATAAGAACCGTGACCATGTGCCTTATCGACAGAGCAAGCTCACCCATTATCTCAAAGATGCCATTGGGGGCAACTGTCGGACTCTGCTCATTGCCAATGTCTGGGGTGAACTGGAGCAAATTGAAGAGACCGTAGGTTTACCTCAACAATACCTTTGTAATGATGGTTTTCTATTACAATGCTTAACAATTCATTAAATTGGGAATTTTATTAGCGGGCATTATATCTAATATTCATGATTATTTTTGAATATAGAATAATATGCACTTAGCATTTAATTTAAATTTAGTTCAAAATTATATGGCATTATAAACTCTAAAACAAATGTTCTTGTATTTACTTGCAGTTGCATAACGAATTTAAATAATCGAAATAATTATAACGGCAGTGTTTCATGAGTTATACACCATTGTTTGAAGGATTCAATGAGATTTACCATTCCATCTTATTTATAAATTTGTGCAATGTATATATGTGTGAACTGTCTTTAGCTGGCCCCTTTTTTGACCACTTACGACGTTTTTTATTTGACTGAATTTGGTATTTGACTGAATAAGTCTTCAAAAACACACGAGCAGTCGTGATAGCCCCAATTTCAATTAAAGTTTTAGTCTAATTTAAAAAAGGGAGATTTTGTCAGGCGTTTAAATCTCTTGTATGATTGGATAAACTGAATTCACTAAGTTGAAGTAATATGAACCACAGATTAGAATCATCTGTTTTACTGCGGGATTTCATGAGGAACAAGAGATGCAACACTTTCTGCACATCATATTTCCGGACTGATCTAATAAGCTTATCATGTCGAATAATCCAATGCGCAATATAGCATATATGAATTTATAATAACTATTTACCCTTTTACTTAGCGAATGCTGTTTCAAACCAGACTATTGATATTTTCGCATCACACTAATATACAGTATTGCTCACTCAATGTTTCTGTAATTATAGCCGTCTTAAAAAAATCAAAAATAGAAAAGAAAATTAAATTAAATTCTAACATCATATTTTCAAATGCTTTAGCATTAGTTTAAATATCAGACATGCAGGAAGTTGAACGTAAATAGAGATATGTTCATGCAAACATACATTGCGCTAAGTTGTAAATATAGATGAGAATATTCTCATGCTCGTTGAATATATTTGAATACAGACAATTTAAACATTTAATAGTAAGAGCTGAATAATTTTGCATATTCAAATATAAATGTTTACCATTTTAATGCAGACAAGGTTGCAGCAAACTGCTTGAAAAATCAAATAGCGATAGTTATCGAATGTATAGAAGCATGAACATTGGAGTACCTCGACAGTATTCTCGCTTCCTTTTGTTTTGCATGCGTCACTGACAGTTTGAAACCACTACTAACACCCAAACACAAAATCACCAAATACGCTGATGATTTAACCTATACCCATTTTCTTCGCAGAAATTAGGATGATACACTCCAAGAAGAATTCATCCACCTTCTAAACTGGTCCTCAGAAAACACCCTAAGCATCAATGTGGATGAAACCAAAGAAGTGGTTATAAATACGAGGAACAGAATCTGTACACCAGCTATTAAAATCTCCAATATTTCAATCGAACAAGTGAAAAACAACCACAGTTACCAAGGCAACAAAAATACTTTTCTATCTGAAAATCCTGAAATCTATCGGCGTTAAAAAAGAAAAACTATGGATTTTCTACGATAGTTTTATCCGCTCCGTTTTGACATACGGATTCCCTGCCTTCTGCAACTTTTCCCAAAACAACCTTATAATCGTCTAATGAAGGTTGAAAAAAGGGCAGCAAAAACAATTGGTTTTCACGGCAAAGTCGGCTGCGACGACTTCTCCAACGAGGTATGCCAAAGGATTACCAGAGATGACCATAAAAAACACATCCTACATGAACTCCTGCCTCCGCTTCGCAAAATAGGACACCTATCCCGACAACCGGTTTCTCGAGTTCCTTTCTGTAGAACCACCAGATTCAAAAACTCCATTGCTCGTTTCTTTTAGCCATTTAATTTTTTCTAACTAACCTACTCCCTCGCACTCTTCTTGTGTTTCTTTATCCTGTTTCATACGTGACATACCCTGTTAAATTGTCACCGATATGTTTGTGAAAATTAATAAAGCTATTATTATTATTATTATTAGTATTTATATTATTATTATTATTATTATGACTTCATATACTATAGGGCGTAAATCGTCTAATTCATCTGCTTTGAACTGTTTACAGTTACTATTATGCTTAATATAATATTTAATATATATTTTTAAATTAATCTTTTAAGGCAATTAACTTTTCGAGGAAAATTGTATGTAATTTATATATTATTAATTAGCATTCGTTGATTGATTAATATTAGTACATTAATAGCTGTATTATTTCTAATTATGATGTAGTCCTATTACATTAAATTAAACAATAATTTTCAAAATATTGCAATCTAGCGTACAATTAGTCTAATCTAAAATCTAGATAAATTTTTAAATTTACATTATTTCTAACTAATATTAACATACCCTTGGCATATATTAACATACATACCTCTTCTTTTATAATCTTATATACCTATTTGAAATTTTAGAAAAAATATAGTTATTAAAAATGACGATGAGTGAAATTGTATGTGTTTATTCTTCTACTATGCCTCAACAGATCTCAACTCTTCGCTTCGGAAGTCGAATGATGCGAGTGGCAAGTGAACCAATTGAAAACAAACTCTTCGATCCATCTGTGAGGGAATTATATTTATACCCTTTTTTTATTTTAAATTTTTTTAAAACCACAATAATATTTATAAAGTGTGATTAAAGATATACATTCAAACACTAGATATTCTATGTATAGTATATTAATAAGCATATCAATGTTCAAATTGATAATTGATTCTTTAATATTATACATATATAAAATTTATGAAACATATACATTTCTGTATTATATATATGTGTATTTATATGGCTTTTTGTTTATTTTGACGTTGATTAATGTGATTATTATTGCACTTAAACTTACAAGTTATTCCTCTTCACAGGTGCTTGTGCGCAATTTGAGGAAGGAAATTGACGCCCTGAAGCGGGAACTTGCAATGCACGACACCCTTGTAGGTTGATATGTAGGAATACATTTATTTAAAAAGGTTATGCATATATAATGAATATTATGCATCGGATATGATACAGGCATTACACTTATACAAGTACTTTCAAAATACTAAACATTTATTACTTATCACATATTATTTTTAGTGTTAATCTTAGTAAAAATACAATGTTTTGTGATGTTGAAGTTGGATAGATGCAAATGTTATATGTTAGATGGGAGCATTCAGTTTTTGTGTGAATATACGCATATTTATATTTTCCAACGCATTTTTATATAATTTTTGCATAGATACTCGTATAATTTGATTCTCCAAAAAAACATAATAATTGAAATAAGACCTGATGCATGTAAGATACAGCATCGCGCTTTTTACATTTTTTCCTATTATAATACTTTGCATAATAATAACTTTCTTAATGAAATATTTTTGGTACGTCCAATTTAAAATTCAACTTGCGACATCCTTTTATTTTATTATGTATTCTATATTTTTTGTTTAAAAATGAACAAATTTCATGGTCCGCAATAATATATTAATTAAGATTATCTACTACTCAATAAATAAATAAATTTATCTATGAAAGTAGAGGCTATCCGTTAAAATTAAAGAAAATAGAAAAGCTCTACGGATATGTTGCCTTGTGCAGTATCGGTAGAGCTCTTCTACTTTAATATATTAATGTGTATGAAAAAAAAAAAAAGAATATTAGATACCAAGAAGAAAGCTAAGACATATTTCAACATAACGGAGTATATTATTTAAAGCGAGTGAGATAATTTTAAAATATTATTATTTACGTTCTAAAATTATTTTTTTTCCGAGAATCGCCAATTTCCCCCTAATAAGATATTTTTCTATTGAGGGACATTATTTTATTGATTCGGCACTAATTCTTTTCTCTCTATAGATATTTCAATTGGTTTAATTATTATGATATATTTATTTGCCTGAGTGTATACTAATTGTGTATACTAAATGTATATAATAAGTGTATACTAAATGTATAATTAATATCGTTATACGTATTGATTCAACAATAAGTTTTTAGTCAACTTTCTAAGGTATATACATACTATAGTGTGTGTCTATGTCACTAATTTCGTCCTCTGTAAAGCATGAAGAAAGAGAGAAAGCGGACCGGCCAACTAGTACTAGACGTGAAAAGGTATCCTTGAATTCCCCCGCTGAGTAGACACAGCCAGATACTTGAGACGCTTGGATGCTTGTATCATTAGCTACTAAATTGAATTTTATAATTTTATATTATATTTTATAATTTTATATTATATTTTATATTATCCATGAAGCATAAAAAAACTATTCTACCAATGTATTTCAAAATACTAAACTGTAATATATGATATCTTTTACTTTTTAAAGGAGAACCGTTTAAAGTTGAATTAGTTTATTTTAATGATTGAAATTTGATTTGAAGTGTATTATCTGACTAGTAGTAAATTAATAACAATTAATATACCCAGTTTAATACTACTTATAATTTGCTTGTCTATTTTATTATATAAATACTAAATTGTACTTCTACTATTTATTTTACTAACACAATTAGAAGAATTATTGAAGTATATGAGTAAATATATATGTATATATATTTATGTAGGATTCAGATTAGCTAACATTATATTTAATTATCATACAAATTATCTTAATATACAATTATTATTGAGACTATACATTACCCCTTGCTTTATATAATGTTCGCTGAGCACCATCCGGTATAGGAGATGATATAAATGTATACATTTATCATTAAAAACAAAAATTTTGAATTGTAATTTATATTAATAATTTACTGTATTTATATCTGCTTAAATTTTAAATTCGTATTTCGCTTAAATAACTTTGTTCATTGAAATATTACTGCTAATTAATTTGTTACAATTTTTAGAAGATTATTAATTAGAAATTATTTATCGGTCTAATGTATCTGAATTGATTTAATTAATCATTTATAAGGTAGGTATAATTATATATTTTATAAATTATTTTTAAACTATTTAGTTATTAAATTCTATTTTATAACCATAGCATTTTCATCTTCTACTTCTAGCTAATTTGATACTATACTCTTAAATGTTTTACCAACCCTCTTAATTTATAAACTGATAAATAAAGCGCGTTTATAACTTTATTCTATTAAGGTTTTATATGATATTTCCTTTTTGTGCCATACTTCATACAAAACTTTGCTTGTTCATTTTGTCTAAAAATATTATTAAAATTATTCGCTTTTAATGTTATCATTGTAGTTAGTATGTTTTGTATTGTAATTAATAGATGAATACGTACTTTATAAAGTATATATTAGATTTAATAAACTTAGTCAGAATTATTATAAATTGTATTATTTTTTATTTTGCAAACAGGAACGACCCGGTACTAGAAAGGTATTGATAGACTATATGATCATTTATAATTTTTTATATGGTTATATTTTATTATTTATATATGAAAAAATAATATATTTTCAAAGCACAACATTCCTTAAGATTAACTTAATACAAAATAATTGTATTTAAACGTTAATTAATTAATGTGAATTTGAAAAGATAATTGATTATTATTTGTCAAAATACGACATACACAGTTATTTAATAGTTTTACATGCAATAGTTTAATACTTCTATATACATAGTGTAGTTTTCTAAACCATTTAGCTAATGTACGCTTTCTTCCTCTTTTAGTAACAATTGTGAAGGATTAAATCTTCTTGAACAATATATAAGAAAGAGAATTATTATTACATTGGAATTTCCTGCCTTTAGTAACCGCTTTTAATATAGCGCACACGCATATAAATAGTAAACAAATTCATTTTTGAAGACCCGTAATTTGTTCTTTTTGAACCTTTGCATTAACTTAGCACAGCTTTTTACAGAAAATAATGTTTTATTTTAAATATTTTTTGTGTATACACATGTATGTATTAACATTAGAATGACCAATTTGGAAGGGAATACAAATTAATTAAGTTCACAAAAGCTATGCACAAAAATTTGTTGAATATTTGACATGTACTAGTATAGTTAATATGGTTCTAAAAATGAGAATTCTTGAAATAATATTTCGTGTGTTTAACAATTTCAGTTCAATCAAACGTTCTTGTTTGAGAGATAACAAAGAAATCGAGAATATTATTGATCAATTTAGTTGCACATTTTTGTACTATTGACATAAAATCTTCAGTATATATGTTTAGGCTTTAAAATCATAAAAGAAAAGTTATCATTTGTACAAAATTATGATTTATTGTTGAGAACTTGAAAACAAAAATGTTTATAACTAAAGGTTATAAAATTCATGCAGATGCATAAATGTACATGCCAATATATTGTATTCCCATATCGTAGTACTCTATATGTATAGTAAAATGTAAATATACCAATTATAAACAAGCAAAGAAGCAGATTAAAACGACAAGACAAGTAAAAAAAGAGTATATATATACTAAGAAAGGGTACTTAACTGTTATTTTAAATGTATAATTGATGAGATTTATTTATATTAATTGTTGTTGTTTATTATACATCAATTAACTGTAAGTTAAGTAAACACAGAATGCTCAGGTAATGTTAAATCCTTTTAATTCGTTTCGATTCTTCTTTTTGCTTCTATAAAATATGTTTTTATTTATAAAAATATTATTTGTTGAACTGCAATCTATTAAAGTTCTTAAAATACATCATATTGTGCGTCTAAATATATAGTGTATCATAAGTTCTTAAGGAGTTTGTATGTATGTATTTGCAATGTTAAAGGTCAACCAATGAAAAATAAATCAATGAAACAACCAATAATACAGTTTTATTCTTGGGTTGTTATTTTAATTGCTCTGTAAATAAATGAGACAGATAAATAATAAACTCCGTAGGGACTTATGAGACAGACTGTATGTTTGACGTGTTCTCCTGAAAGGACTGCACAGTACATGTGACTTTCCATCAAAATACTCTTTTGAATTACTGAGTATACATTGCGATATCTGTAAGTATTCATGATATCCAGAAATTAAGATAATTCAAATAATTATTTAATAAAATCTCAAACATTGGCTTTCTCTTTTTTTCTGTTTTTGATTTTGTTGTCACCACGCCCTGTATACTACTTGTATATATTTGTATATTCGTTATATACATTATACCGTTATCAGGGAATCAACGGAATATACACGTGTGCGTATCTGTAGCCATCCCAATGACACTCACTTTGATTACTATTTGTAGAACAACCGAACGCAAGTTGGATACGATCCTCCCTCGGATCAGCAGAAGTACGAGTATCGTCAACAAATTCGAAAATATGTGGAAGGATCTCTAGACGAATTGGATGTAAGCTCTTTTAATATATTATTTCCAACTTTATTTTATTCCAAATGGGTTATCGTTTGAACGTATAGTTCATTTTCAAGCAACACGTGAGTTAGAATTTTGGAAAAATATAGATTAAATGGTACATAATTGGATATACCGACATGATGATATAATTGAAATGATATCAATAATTGAAAGACTAAACCAAGAGAGAGAGAGTAACATCCACTGGTTAGGCTGAACAGAGAAAGAAAAACGGATTGCAAGTTAATAGTAGATCTAATTGTGTACCATTTAAACTCTTCTTTTCCTCAATTCTAATTCACTTGTTGCTTGAGAATGAACTATAAGCTCGAAATATGTCGCCTGTATACTATGTTATCTCGATAATGGCTTTTTCATATACTTAATTATCCTTAACTTTATAATATAAAATACTTTATACATCGTATATATTATAATATCACTATATTGTACCAAAGGTTCTCAAATCTATTCGTATTTTCTTTGTAGAATGTTTTATTTTATTTCCGGTAGCTATTTACTCACATGAATGAATTCTACCCTTTGCAATCATTTTCTTGATTTTTAGATCATTAATGTGCGCCAGATCCAGTGTGTTTTTGAAATCTTTCGAGATTTTTGCCGGTAAGTTTGATTTATTAAGCATATGAATTCTTATACCTTATGTATTTTAACAAGATTTCTTATATGGCGACCTAAAGTATTGTTTTAACTGCATGTTATCATTGTATTCCTTTGTGTCAAATTTGTTCCTATAACTTATATATAATGTTAATAAAATTATTATTTTTGAAATATTAAAACTTGTAAATGGGTATATATATTTCATAAATAGCTAAAAATACCAATCTGGAATTATTAGTTTCATTTTATTTTTTATATTGTAATATTTACTACTCATAATCATCACATAACCACTGAAGTATTCTATATACAAAAAATGTGCCATTAGATTACTTGGGAAGTTATCAAAGATGACAATAGTTTTATTACTTTTTAAATCGAATATGTCTTTGCATCATTTTAATTAACAAGTGAAGTGTACTATTTTTTACAGAGGACAAATAATAATTTCTGTGTTTAATATTTATATGAACTCTTTATTGACTTTGCGAAAACTGTTTGTAATGTTTTTGTTTTATCATTGTGTGTATTCATTCAATCTTTTAATTGTGATTTGTGTGTGAATATAAAATTATACTGCTACATATTTCATGCTTAAAAATCATGAAGATATTTGTATCTTTTTGGCTTCTGTTAATTGAATACTATATTGCATAACTATTCAGCAACGCCGACAACGAAGCTATGGAGCGCATTAAGGCAACCTTTCCTGAAGGCAAGCTGCCAACCGTGGATGGTGCTGGAATGCATCCAGGAGGAAAGGCAGGTGCTGCCGGCAAACCTGGAGCTAAACCGACGTTGGAGGATGACGTGGAGTCTGTCGGTGATATGGACGGTCGAGGGTACGGCGTGGGGCTTGCTGGCAAGGGGGCGTTGGAGGAGAACGGGGCTTACTTGCAGGTGGGTGGTGGACTCTGACGTTACAGATAAAAAGTCTTAATTTAATTCGTCGGTTTAAATTTTATGCTGGAAATTAACGTACCATAAATTTCTTGTATAACCATTGTGATCCTGCAGTAGAGAAGTATAAAATATACTATGAAAAACAGTAGCATAGTAAGTTAATCGAGGTATGTTGTAGTAATTTATATGGTTATTGAATTACTAAGTTAATGTACTCAACAAAGTGCGCCTTCACGTATTCAAAATGTTTACCCTTAAGGCTTAATATACGTGTCAACATAGAGCATACAAAGTTGTGAAACTACGTATACTGCTTTTAACTCCTAGCTATTCTATGTGGTATTTATTTTGATTTGCTTGTATCTTTTATTACTCAGAATTAATTGATTTGTTAAATTATATTTCATATTTCAAGTAGTCGCATTTGAAAAAGCTCATAATATTTAAAAATAATAATGATAAAAAACAAAAATGGGCGTAATAATACTTATGAAATAACAAATATTCAGAAATATGTGCATATTTACACATGTTGCATATTAGCTCTATCAACAGACTGTAATATTTTTTACAAAAAAATATGATTTTACATAAGACTTTTGTAGCATATAATTTTATTTTATATACATTTTATACAGTACAATTTTTGAAACATGTTTTCTACTTTACAATGAATTTACAACTTTACTATTCCTCTTTCCCCGTAAATCCCTGAGCAGGGCAAACGAAAGGAGCGGAAGCGAGGCACTCCCTCACCCTCCAAGACACCAAGCGGCCCCCAACAGGTGGGCCGGGGACCCGGTGGAGGCGGCACCAGTGCAGCGGAGGTAGACGACGGTGGGGATGCTGCTAGCGGGGAGCAGAGGGAGGAGGACAGATCGCCGTGAGTGATAACCTTGAATATTTCATGAAGTAATATGAAGGGACTATGTTCTATTTTTTATGAAAATTAATGTAGTGTGTGTCATTTTCTTAAATAGATTTTCACATTTTGATAATTTTGGAAAATTAATATTATATTATTTTATCGGCTTTTTGATTTTATGAATAAAGAAATTTACAGTTTTATAATTATACAATATGTTTTATTTTATACTACTAACAGTAAGTACAAGTACTAGAAAATACATAAATTTAATAAAATCTCTGTTTCAAAGTTTACATTTATAAAAATAAATAGTTTACATTTATTCATTATTAGTTGCAATAAAATTCTATTTTATGTATTATAAAAACTACTACAGTAAACTAATAACTGTACAGTTGAATAAGTATTGATTACTTTAACTTAAAAATTACCCTGTTGGTAAATAAAGTATATTTTTGAAAAATCTGAAAATCAGACTATTCATATTATGATTTTATGCTGACAATTATACTAATGAAAATTATTAAAAATATATATTAATGAAATCTATTTTTGTAAAATAAATATCCCATTATTGATTTATTTTACTAGAAGCAAAAATACAATACTCCATTATTTAAAATTCATAAAAAATTACAGTTATAAAAATAAACGCTTAAATTTATGTAAAATAAAAAATGTATACCTACCCTTCATATATTGAATAGTTTATAATAAAAAAAGTGATGGACTAACTACTTTGTATGAAGCATATGCGTGACATTAATTCTGGTTTCTTTAAAATGTTGAATAAATTTGTTCAGTATGCGTTCCATAGAAAAAGTGAGATTCATTATTTTTGTGTAAATATTTCATTCTTCAATCGATCGAGCATTTAAGCAATATAAAGTTCTTTAACACATTACGAGGATTATTGCACATCTTTATTATGTATAACTAATATCGATATCGAATTGAATATGATACTATGATTTTATATTGCTGAGAATTTCGAAAATGTTTGATTGCGAGGTTTAATAGAGCACCTTATAAACTCTACATTCCAGTCCACCAACTCGTGTTGAGGCTTTCGAAGAATTCAAGCGGGAAAAGGGAAGCGAAATCTACCGAATTCTCAGCGAAAATAAAGGTACATCTCACATTTTTATTGTGGCTTTACTAGTGTTTTCTTTCTTTTGGCATAATTTTTACTATTTAAAAACTTCAATATAAACCTTTTCTTATAAAAGAAATAGCATTCTGTTATTTACAGAATAAAAACTTGTTTATATATAAATGAAATATACTCTCCTTCTCAACAACAGTTGTTTTATGTGCAGCAAAAGTTGAACATCCGTTTTTCTATAAATTGCTTGATTTTTCTTTTCTTTTCTGCATTGATTAGTACTTATAGAATAAACTATAGTTTCAAACTAGCTAAATTATATGTATATCAACTCATATATATATACTATCAGCAATGCAGGAAAGTCTATAATTAGCTTTATATTTCTTTTATCCATTTATTTATTTATTCTTGTACAATTCAGAGGTTCTGTCGACCAAGAAGCAGGAATATTCTCGTCTAGCCAATCGAATCAACACAACCAAGACTGAAATCGATAGATCGAAAATTACCCTTGATTCGCTGAAATCCGAACGGGAAGCCCAAGGTAACCGTTACCTTAGTTACATGCTCATGCTTTACTTTACATAAAATATGTTGAGATATTGTAGCTACCAAATTTTAGGAATTTGGAATATATTTCACAAAATTTCACAATTCTTTAAAAGAGATATTTAGTTCTTTGTAGGTTAAACATGTATATTTAAACATTATACCACATTGTCTTTATGCGGTACTTGAATTATACCAATTTAACATTATTTTAGGTCAAGATAATATGATGATAATTATAATAATATATGTAATAATAAGACATATAATCATAAAATCGACAGCATTTTATTCACTTTAATTTGTTATAATATAAAAAGCTAATTATGAAAAGCCATATTTTCATGATTGTTTATTAAATCTTTAGACCACTATGGCATGATTTATATTTCTAATGTTTATGATATTTCACAGTATTTATTAAATTCTATAGTCATTACATCTTTTCACTTAGGTGGTAAATATATATATATATATATATATATAGGTTTACAAATATACATACAATCACGAGTAATATGTTTCAATGGTTGATCTTACATGGCACTTTAAGATGTGCAGACTATCTGTTTTCATTTAATAGCCGTTTTTGAAATGTAATCTATGCGTTTAAAGGAATTTTCGCATTTTCTTGCTAGGTATTTAATTATTTTTTCAAAATATTTTAATACGCTGATATAACAAGCAAAATTCCTTGATCAGTAATAATTGTATTCTTACAATATTAAGAAATATTTTAAAGTCACTATATGCACACATATCCTTAAATTAATTGCAGGCCAGCAATACACATCAGATGGGGAGATCATTATCACTGAGGCTGAATTTTTGGAGATTTCAAGACTGCGGCAGTTGAAGACCACCTACAAATCGGACTACGAAGAACTGAAAACGCTAAAAATTCAGGTTCATTATTGCCAGAAGATGGTTGATTTAACTCGTCAACGACTTGTAGAAGGTAAGTCATTAATCGTTTATTGATTTGCAAGTATACCAAGTACCATACTGTGCTTTTGTACTAAATTATTTATGAATTTATGCATAGTTTCCTGGAATGGGAAGTAACCGCTTCTATAAATCAATTATTTATCGCTACACCACTCAGGATTTCGCATATATAGAGTTGTTAATGACCAAATTGATTTATGATTAATTTCCAAATGCTATTTGGGATTTATTTTTGTTAGGTTGATACTCATATTTACTTTATTACTTTTTTATGTTAAAAATATTTTTTGTAGTAATTAAATTTATTTACACAGCTTTTATATAATTAGGAAAATCTCATATGTTAACATTAATGTGTTTAAACATTTTTGCAATTTGTTTTAGCTCTAACTTAATATCAGTTAAATTTAATACAATTATCACAAAAAAAGATTAAAGCTTTTTACCAATTATAAAAGTTCTGTCTTATAGTACAATATATATGTATAATAAAAATAGATAATCGTGTTTTAATATATTTTTATATTATAGCTTTTACTTGCCACAGACCAATACTTTTTTATTTTGAATGTATATATATATTTATTACTTATAAATAGTTAGTAGAAATAGTTATATTTCAATAGTTTTAATGTATCTGTATTATTAATTTATTTATTACTTCGTATATATATTTAACCGCTGTTTGTAATTAACGAGTCTGGCTATATTTTGGTTACTTTCAATTGTCGCCAATCTGTCCTCTTTTTAATCTCGACGTGAAATCAATGCATACTCGCCACAGAATTCGACCGGTGGTACTCCGAGAGCTTCGTTGATCCGGACAAGATTCAGACCTCCAGTGAACTGGGATTCGGGCAGCAACCGGGCACTCTGCCACCTGCCCGGTCCCGACCTGCCGCTGGTGGCATGGGAACCATCACCATGGGGACAGCCCTTTCTGGCTATGAGGATCCCTTGGAACGATTTGATAGAGTCAAACACGACCAGTTGGCTGGAATTCAGGATGCTGAGCCCTATAACAGGGCTAAAGAAGCCGTTATCCACAAAGTGAGTACAAGGATAATTAATTACATTTTAAATTTTAACCGGAATTCTACTAAATCACACATACCTAGTATCAGCCTCGGTAACTCAGGGAAAAGGTTGTTTCTCTACTTTACGTAGACTTAAAAGTTCCCTCCTAGTTGATTAAACATTAAATACAACTATATATTTAGCTGTCCAGTAATCAATTTTCAATACCAGATTATCCGATAAGTTTACTTGTTTTATGCTCTTAATAAATTCTTAAATGAATAAGCTATATACATTATATCAGATAAATATTTTTATTGAAATTGATTTATTACAATTATTTTGCATGAAGCATTAAAGTACCTATCTTATAATTGAAATCTCACTTTAGAAAGGCTTAATAATTATAACATAAGTTTGAAGCATTAATACGTATCAAAATTAATAAGTGCATTTAGGCATGTAATTCAATAATAAATATGGTAATAATCTGATTAAAATATTATACTGCCATCTTACACCGTCAAACATTATCACAGGTAATTACTAAATTAAAAAAGTTCAATTATCACAATATCTAAAATTAATCACGTTATGTTTATGTTTAGCTTCCATTTTCTATTTCCATAAGATCACTGGTAAACATCTACTCTTTCAGCATATTTTTGAGGCCGCTCGAAATCAAAGCCAGCCAATAGAAAGGAAACCAGGAGCCCCTGTTAACGTTCGTTAAGCCTCATGATTCTAAGCAGCCCTCTAATCCCAGTATCAAAAACTCTATACTCCGAACCTGTTATCTATAATATACACTGTGTACTGTTAATTCCATATCGAAAATCGTCAAACCCTTTGCTTTGTACCATGATTGTTGCTACCTTCAACTGCTGAACACTTGTCTTCTTTTTCTAACTTTTGCACAATCCTTTGAGTTTGTATTTCCCCCAGCATATTTTGTTACCTTATCTATTCTCTCTATCTTGCTTTCTCTCTATTGTTCATTTTTTTCTTCAATTGTTTTGTGCACCAAAATATCACGATTTATTGACTAACGATGGTAAAACTATTTATTTATACTTCCTATAAATCATTATTTAAGGATATCTGTGTTTGTATATGTTAAAGAGGCTTTACTTAAACTTAACAAGAGATTATTGTGCAGAGTATAACAGAATTCCACCATGTTTCTATTTAAACATATCATGATTTACCCGTAAATTCTGTTCTTGTGGTATTATTTTACTTGCACTATCGTGGTATAATGATTTGAATTGTGATGAAAAAGTTTTACTTCTAATTACACATTGTTTGAAATATAGTATGTTATTGTGAATGATTTATAATATTATTAACTAATATATTTGGCAAATATAATTTCCAATTAAGTTTTTTTCACTTTGACTTAATTTCTTAAAATTATTATATTGTGGATGTACAATAATTAATAACTTGGCCAACATAAAAATAGGACAAAGTAACTCTAATCATGTCAGTTATTTGAGGTAAATATAAATTATACAATATTGTTCAGTAAGAGTGATATTTTAACTCTTTTAGTATATTACTATAAAGGGTTCGTGTTTATTGAAATTAGTTTAATTAAAATACTTGCAGTAAAAATGTATTTTTTTATTAATAATTATTTTTATAGTATATACTTTGAAAGAATAGAATTTGCTCTCACTTTTTTGAGTCAAATATATTTTTGTTTTGTTTCCTTCTTTACATATCTATTAATGTAATCTGGCGATTTAGTATAGTAGGAAATGGATTGACTACGAAGATATCAAAAATTACTTTTATTATGTCCTTGTTAGTGGAATATTATACGTACTAGCTGGTGTTGAGTAGGTACATTCGGAATAGTAGATATTGTAGTAATAAATAGAATAAACTAGTTTCAATTAGTTATGGTAAAAATATTAAAATGTTTGTAAGCATAGAATTTAACTGTATAAATCATGTCATTTAAAACTATTCAATAAAAAATGTAGATAATGTTGTTTGAGTCAACAAATTTTCAGTAACATTATTGTTTAAATAATATACAATATCCAGATGTACAAAGACAGAAATCCAGAGAGATGGAATTATACTATATCTATACGTAGAGCAGCAGTAGTCAATAGCTGACGTGTTAATAAAATAGACTTGGTGACTATGTTAAAGGCAGCAAACATACAATAGGCAATATTCAGAATTCAAAATTTCAATTCCAAATTTAGTTTCATATGTTATTTTGTGCAAAATCATGCGCAGATTATGCAGGTCATTTTGTTTACAAATAGTCTAACATTATGTTTGAAAATTTTTAAAAGAACCAATCTTATTTTTATTTAGTTTTTCACAGCGATTCTAACAATATAAATTTAGTTCTTCACAAACATATAGTTAACTGTTTATTTTACTCTAAAAATTAGTTATTTATAACTTGTAAGATAGGTAAATATATTTTCTGGCCAGTCAAACGAGGTTCGAAATTGGTTCCGCTTTTTTTGTTTACTTCACATCTAGTAGGTCATTAAAAGTATAATTTATTATTTCCATAGAAATCAATCTGTTTTAAACTATGTTAATAACTTCCATCAAACAAAATTTTCTTCAGTGACGAATTCAAATGCAAGAATTTTAGTAAAAAGGAACTGATAACATTAAAAAAGAAGCACCTTTACAACAGTGATTGTTTAAGTAAGTGCTATAGGGGTTACATTATTCTACATTTTACTACGTAGCTCTTACATTATATATACATTATATCTATAATGTATTGTACATTTCCATGTTATCTAAACATATTCATACAGCAGCAATATAATACATGACACATACACTTCCACATAGATGTATTGCCTATATACATATGTAGAGACCTCTACATATATATGTATGTAGAGGTCCGCCTTCTTTGTCATGCAACAGGGGAAGTCCACTGATCCCAATAATGTAAATCAGTCGATATTTTAAAACAATAACAGTATTACGCTTTTGAGTAACCCGTAACAATAAAAAATGAAAACACTAAATTTTATTAATAATTAGTTTCATACACTTTTTTATGTAACATGAAGTCCGACCATAATATATTTTATACTATTTTTATATGCATTTCAAAATACTACTTGTAGTAATATATTTTGCTATATAAGTATAATATAAAATAATAATTTATATAAATGTACTGTTCTTTTTATATATTAAAAAAATTAAATTGCAGTTATGCATGAATTTACTTTTAAAACGTTTAAATATCTTAAATTAAGAAAAAGATGTACAGGGTGTCCCAAAATATACGTCCAATAGGGAAAACACAGGAATTTATTTATTTACTTAGAATTGAAATTCGTATTAAATATACACCATAATTTACAATAATAATAATTTACAATCACTAACAAAATTGTTCAAAGTGGTCACCATCTTGTTCAGTGCATGTAGTGCATTGAATGCGTTTATGACTTCTATTGGGCGCATATTTTTGGACACACATATATGGCAAATTTTTAAAAATATATCTTAAAACTAAAAAAAATGCACAAAATTGAAACATAATGCTAAAATGATATTATTACTTATCATAAAAGAAATAAGTAATATATTCTTTAAAGTTAGCATTAAATTTCACATGTACCTACCTATTTTTAGTTTTAAAATATCTATGTAAGTAAGTCACAATTAATATTTGAAAAGTTCTGTTTTTCAAAAGGTTTTAGTATCGAATTGATTTATTATAATCTCTCTTTGTTAGTACATAACATTTGATATTATTTCACAATAAATATAGCCTATATAAGAATCAAAATAATATCTATATATATTTTAAACACCATAAGAATAAAACAATTGTAGCTTTTTTAAATAAAAAAGCGTGTACATATAGAAATTAGGTAAAAATTGTTCATGTTATGAGTGTAAACAATGATTATACTTTTCAGCCAAAACTTCACCTGAATTATACATCAATACATTTTTTTAGAATGTTTTTCACCAGAAAAAATAATCCAATGAAAATTATTAGATTTGATATAAATCTATTTAATTTAAAATATGTTATACGCTACACCCACATGATATTTTATCGCTTTCCAATAACTGGAAGATAAATAAGTGATTTATTTATTTGGAAGCCCTGATGGGTTTGATGATACAAGAAGTGTAATACAGCAAATAAAAACATAGAAACATAGAATAAAAAAAAAAAAACTATAAATAGATCAATGCGCAGGTTGCTAAACACAAAATGTACTTCTTATATGTACCTTAAATTTTGTTGGTACTTTGTTTTCTTTAAAGCAAAAATGTAAATTCACTAATACATCTCTCTTTTCATTTTGTGACCAGTATCTCTGAAAAAGATTTAAAAAAACAAATATATATATATCTATAAAACATATATATATCATTGTTATAGTCGGTCAATTTAATTACTTCTATTTCGCTACCATATTCAATTTATTAATTTGTAATCTGGAAAGTCAAGAGAAGAGAGGTTCTTACAATAAAAATAACTTTATTATGAGAGTAAAGTTACTTGTGTGGAAAACTGTACAAAAACACGGGTATTTATTACAAAAACCGCTGTTAGACCTGTGACTTTGCTAGAATCGCTGTCAGACCGACATGACAGTGTTAAGCGCTATAAAAGTGGCGTTTTCTGAGCTAGAAAACAAGCTTGGCATGAATCCTCGTCAGTTGAGACTGCAACATTGCTCCCTCCTTCATGAGGCAAAGACCCATGAGCCAAACGAATTTCAACCTCTTGTCCGATGTCCAGCGGGTCAAGGTCCACTGCGGCAGGGGTTTGTCTTCGTGGTTGAAGCGGTCGTCTGTTGTTGACCCCTTGTGCCGGGGTCTCCACCCGCACATCTCGACTGCAAGGCTTCAGGCGATTAGCGTGGACGTTGATATGCCGCCCACCAGAAACCGGTTGAACCAGGAAGGTGACATCTCCGGATCTACGAAGAATCTTGAAAGGACCTCTCCATGGTCGGTGAAACTTGGCGCATTCTCCCG
>JAYRBW010064819.1:0-29160 GCA_036023295.1 Invenusta paracnida | reverse complement strand
TAGACCGATTCGATGTTTATATTGTCCACAAAGTATAGAGTGGCCTGTTCGCACTTGGTGGATCGTGGTAGCTTCTTTTCTACTCAGATCTTCCGTTACGGTGGTCGTAGCTTTACCAAGCCGAACTTTACCTTGAAAGAACACGGTAAATCTAACTCATAAATTTCATTAATAACTGGGCATTAATATCCAAGGAGTGTGGATAAATATAACTTAATACAAAGAGTTTAGAATAAATGTACCACATTTAACAAATGGAAGCGTTTTCGAACACAACAAGTGTTTCTTTTTCAGAAAAATGCATGAGCATTAATAGAGATATCAAATACGAGTAATCAAAAACATAATTCCTCAATTACTTTGACGCTCTTTAAGACTTTTTTATTGCTGCTTTTTATATTTTCTGACCATTATGATGTGAAGTTACATCGAAAGCTCGATCAATTTTTCCAATAAATTTACTTTAATTACTCACAAATTTTCAAGTGGTTTTTACTTTATACTTTCCATAGTAACATTACTGTTTTAATTTACTATAATTCCTCAATATTTAATTCAGTGTAACTGCAAGTTTGTTAATGATGAACGTGAAAGGGTACTTTCATAAATGACAGTTGTTATTTTGTTATTTATTGCAATTTGCAATTTGCAATGCATATTTTATCTTCAAATTACATCATAATATGATATGGATTTTTTATTATAAATCGAATTTATATATTTTACTCATTATAAAATTAATTTTTTGTCCGCAAATTGAACATTAAAAATTGCAATACTTCAGTACAATATTATTAATCAGTAATTAAATTTAATGAATGTCTGGACTTTTAAAGCTACACTATAGAATAGCAATTTATATATATACACTTTTTTTTATTTATACATTATTTTTAATCAATAAACCAACCTACAAACTTGAATAGACTAACCTAAGCTTCTCTATATATGTATATATAGCCAACTAGGAACTTCCTAGTATGTACAGATTGTCCAATAATTGGCGCATCGTGTTATTGAAGGTCAACCCAACCACACTTATCTTTCTTGGTCTTTGGCCACCACGATATATCTACGTGTTTATGGGTTTTATGGAACGAATTAATGGACACGTTGAAAATGGAATCACTAACCGTTTAATCTAGCTATACATTTATAAGGATACAATTTTATACAATACAGACTTAACTTCAAATTTAAGGAATTTTCTCATTCAAATTGTTTCTACCTATTTTTCTTTAAATTAATCTTTGACTATACTATAATAATTTTTTTTAGTTTATAGTTTATATTCTTAATTATTTTTGTTTATATGGTTAGTTATTACCTATACATAACATTAAATCAATTTAGGAAAATGTTAGAATTTAGCTTTGATGTTAAATCTCATTGTACTTACTGTCTGATTTGAAACACGCGACTTGTACAAATACTATATATTTGAATAATTATATGCCATATTCTACTTGAGTTATTATCAAAGAGCGTATATTTACCTCAAATGAACTGTATTGTATGTATAATAATATACCTATTTACACTTAATTATACAATTAGATGTTTCACATTCCAACTTCAATCATTGTCATAATTGATAGGCCTATAACAGCTGCGTGATAGTTGCAACTGTTACAAAGTAGGTATGATATATGTGAAGTATTAGGACTTTTAGTTACCATTAGTTCATGCGTGTATATTGTACTGCTGATATTAAGGATAAATAAACAATGGATATTCTAAAGCTTACATTTGGGTCATAATATTATTTACAATTAGATTACAATTAGTTCTATTGTAAAATTCCCTTATTATGGCATGGTTAGATATAATGAAATATCCAGTACACGCTATTTATTTTCTTAGATAGAAGGTGTTTGTTTTGTTTTGTTTATTATTTAGATAATTATATTTTCTCAATAAATTATTTAGTTCATTTTATTTATATGAGTATTGCCAGCTTTGCTATGCCTCTAAATTTTACCATCATATTGTACTTATAGAATACATATTTTCGATAATAACACAAAATTCTTTATAGTTTAAATATTCTTTAAATTAAAATAGTCCCATTTTGACGGTTCTTTAATAAAAATAACTGATATAATTTAATCAAAAGTATAATTCAAGGTATAAACCAAGCTTCACTTACTTCTACAATGTATCCCAAATTATTGTTATAATCACTGAAGGTGAAAGTCTATGATTATTTATAACGCATTAATTTCATATTATTTTACTACACATACATTCATTAAAGAGCATTATTTAAACACAACTTTTCTTGTGTATTACGTAATAGATTTATCTGAACATACTGTTAGTACACCAGCTCCATCAAGAATTTCTCCACACGTTCAGTAGCTGTGATTTTAATTACTTTATCATTATGGTTAATAAATATTAACTAAATAAGATTTTTTATTGTGTTTCCGGAGTTATCCGATAGGATTTAAAATTCTTGGATATTATTCGAGCGATATAATCAATTATCTACGAAGTCAATCCAAGCGTATAATTAAAATGCAGCGTGTTTTCTTCCGTTATAATATTTTATAAGATACAATTATACATTAGTAAATAAAGTACAAGCCGAACTTAAAGATCGAAAAAGGGTCTAAATTTATTCATTTCGATGCAAGATTCACTGCTCTGAAAGCGAATTTGTCTATTTATATTATATACTTATAAATTAACAGTTTTTTGTAGTCCACGTGTTTTCTCTAGGATGTTTTTATATTATATATTAATTATTTTTATGGCACTTTATGATAGTTTTATATATCTATATAAAATCCGTGTTGCTCTATCTCGATTTATTAATGTCATGGCTACTTAAATTCTGTTGCACGTGGTTTCTTTTAATTAGAAAATTCAAGTCTTCACGTTTTACTTCAGTATATGATTAATTCCCGCAATCTTAAAGATCCTTCTGGCATACCGTTTTCGTCCTTCTCTCTACTCTAACCTGTGTATAATGCTTATTGTTAAATTAATAACTATACACCTTACTAATGCTTCAGTTAAAAATTCATTGATTAATGGAACTATAGTCTCGACCTCTAACAATATTCAAAGGGGTAAACGTCATTTATATTGTCAGTTTTCGTCGCTCCGAAGCTTGAAGAACAGAATTGGTATATCTATTCGGAATGGAATATACATGCATCTTCGTTGAGTCTCTTCTATGTAATATACGTATAATGTGAAGATATAGGAATTAAATATCCGAACCATTTAGTCCAAGTTCAGCTTTCGTTCTAGAAACTGTCTTTTCGCAATAATCAATAATAAACTATTCTGAATTATACGATATACACTTATACATATAATCTTATCAGCGTCACTTACAGTCAGGTTGTGAAGGCTTTCATTAAACCTCTCTTTATAGAATATGTTTTCAGCCATAAAAGTCATTCTATTTTCTTGTTGTTGACTTAATTGAATAATGGTATTTTTTGTCAATAACTCCTTCATGCTTTAACGGCTAATACCAATTTTAGTCCAAATTAATTATCGTTCAATTTTAAAATTTGATCTACTTTTAGAATTTGCCTTTTTGTATTAATTTCAATTATAATATATTTGCATATATCTTCATTATATATTTTTCAAGTGTCATTTTCATACTATTTATTGTTTTAATTACAAAAATGACAGTATTTAATAGTTTAATCCAAGTATATTTTTTATATTTAATTTCATGGTAGTCTTAGACTTTCTAATGCTCTGTTATTTCCGTTTGATAATATTATTATTGAAAATCCATTCCTTGTTGTCGCTGTTTGCTATTATTTTGGAATAATTTGTATTGTAAGCCATAGTAAGTAGTATTTAAATAAATAAAAAACTTAATCGATGCTATCTTCTCATAATATGATATAGCAAACAAAGCAGTCTTTGACAGTTCATTTGTGACTTTTATTGGTATAATGGATTTATAGGGGGATTTTTTTTGCAAAACTAAGTGCTGCAACTTGGTTTGCCTCCCATTGTCAATTTGACAGTTGTCTATTTATAAAGGTGGTAAAATTTTAATTATGTCAACTGCTCTTAACGACTTCCTAATTTGAATACTTATGGTTTCTTTTTTGACATGTACTATTAACATTGTACTTTGTTGCTGGTACAATGTTTTCTTTTCTTTATTATGCGATACACTAAATCAAATGTGAGTTTGAAAATATGTTTTTTACTTTTATATTTAAGCGTCATCATGGTAACAATTATTCTCGGCTCCGCTATTCCACTTCGTGAGTTAAATACATATTCTATTTTTATCAACTATTTTATCCGTTTTTCTAGTTTTGTGTTTTTACTATACATGTGTTTTAACCATTTTACTTTTTGACATAAAATCGATTATTTATTTCCATCGACAAATCGCCAGGAAGCAAGGACATCTGTCAAGCATTTTTAAATGCTATAACTGAAAATTTCGCCTGTTTTCTAGATTGATGAAATATACCTTGCATCACAATTATACGCTTTATTTGGGGGATACTTTCATAGATTTCTATTTAGTTTTTTGGGAATAAGTTTCATAAAAAAATAAGACACCTATTATTTGACTTCATCTATTAGTATTGTTATCCCTGTAGATCTAGCAGCTCATAAATAAGTTTATCAGCAATGTAGGTTCTCAGTCGCCTGAATATATATATATTTATATGGCTATACTATTCTCTATTAATACCTCCTCCTCGCCATAAATCACACTTGAAATCAGTTCAGACAGATGCCTAAACTCAATTATCTGTGATATTTCTGTGGAGATAGTTTGTACTAGGGGAACGCTGCAGGGAAAATAAATAAACAAATAGCCATCCGACACTTTCTAGGGTTTTAGATGTCACAGAAAATCACCTTTACCAAAATTGTGTACCTGATAGTCAACGGATAAAGTAAACAGAAGTAGTTTTATACATTTTTCTTAACAAAATATTTGCAATTTTCTTCTATATGGAAATATGTTAGATATTTATGTACAATTATGAATATATCTTATTCTCTTCTATTTGATATTTATTTTCCAGTTCGAACAGCGTCGCTAATTGTATTGCAATCAGTCCCAAAAGAGATATCATTGAAACAGCTGAAAAAAAAACTAGAAAATGTGAGTTTAACCAGCAAAACAGCTGGAGTATATTAAAGAATTATCGAGATTACCTGTATTACTGACTCAATCTTGTCATTAACATTGTTATTTTTGCTTCTGCAATACTAGTAGATAATTTAATGTATTGCTGTTAAATAGTTATGGGGTGGAGAACTTCTCAATAATGTATGTATATGAAGTAATACTGACAATTTAGTGCAGGAACATTGGTAGATACGTGGTAATTCAGTTTTAGGTATTTTCGCAATTAAACCAAGATAAAGCATCATTATAATATTATAGTATCAATCTGTTTAAATTATATATGTAGAAATATATTTGTAATATATGTAGAAATATATTTGTAATATATGAATTGAACTGCTATATTTTTTGTTATAGTTAGACAATGTGTCAAAATCAAAACTATTATTTCTAATAATTATAATTTCTATTTAAATTTAGCTACTTATACATTTTATAAGCTTAAAATGTTTATTAGGTAGATAGTATTGCATGATTTAAAAATGATTGAATTTAATTTGAAACAGCTAAATAAGATAAAAGGTTTATATTAAATATATTCCTAAATACTTTTAGTTTTTGTTTACTATTGCGGTGCTTGAATTTTCACCGCAATTTTACTTCTTCAGTTGTTTACTCCTTTATAAATAGATAAGTAAGCTATGTTTATGTGTAAAACACTAATTATCTCTGATTACATTGACAACAGATCGACGGAATTCACAAAGTGCACGACCTTCATGTTTGGCAACTTCAATCGAACTGCATAATTGGAACTGTTCATCTGCGCTGCTCCACCTTGCGTAAGTCTTTTAATTCTGTTTATGTATCTCAAAGTTTAACTGATTAATTATCAGCTGAGCCAAACTCTAAACGCAGTATTTTATTGAGGCGACGGTTGGGTATTATTCGTTGGTTTAAGCGTGTTCCATTTGAACTATTCAATAAATATTATTACTCGGTGTAGGATCTACTTGTAAAGATACACAATGTTACTTGTTTGATTGGTCTAGTTATATCAATGTTAAGGCGTTTATTCACGGAATTTTGTAGCTTACTTTTTTATGCATGTACAGCTATAGTACACTGATGTAAATTACTTTACATAATGTGCACTTTTGAAATATCTTTTGAACTAAAAATCAGAACTTTTTGTTACGGTCTAACAAAATTTATTGTTTGCAGATACCGATTTAGTGTATCTGTTTTTTATTGTTTAGTGTCATGGCATAAAGGCTTTTTGGCTGCAATTAAAAATGTCATTACTACGTATTTGCTTCTAATTGTTTTAAAATTATAATATACATTTTTAGAATGTCTATAAAATTTGACCATCGTATATTTTTAAGGTAATTAATATACATATATCTGTTATTTATTACATAAGCCTTGTAGCATAATTATGTAATACCATTCGAAACATGTTATATGTTACATAGATACTGCAGCATTTAGACACTCTAAATGGAACTCGATCTTAACTTCATAATATTGTCTAACTGTATGATCTTGTAATTGGTGTATATCTATCTATCTATACGGCAAGAATGTAAACAAAAGGTCCATTTAATCTAGATTTGTCATAATTGTGCATCTCTATTTCCTAGATTGTGACCATAGCATATCGCATTTGTAGTTCACCGAACAGAAAATTACTTCGTTAATATATCATTTTTCGCCAATTCGCAGTCGAAAATTAGCCGAAAATTTATAAATAATCATAAATATTTCATTTTTATCCTTTCTATTTTAAAAATTAAGATGGATGGTACTAAATCAATTACAAATAAGGTTTTTGATGGGGAGCCTACTATAAAAGGTTTAGATACATATTGTTACGCACTTTAGTTTTCTTACAAATAAAACTATCAAAACTATATGTTTACTACTTTTCCTATTCTTATCAATAAATTAGTTTGAGTGATAACAATGACTGTCTCCTGCAATGGCTATCATTTTCAATTGACTTAACAGATTGAAAATTAACACACTTTGGAAGGTATCTAATTCATTTAATCTGTTAAACTGTTCAGGCTGTTTTCAATTATAGTTTACAGCTAGATTATTGCATCATTCTCTTTAAAAATAGTATATAATAAACGTAGTAATTATCCTGTATAATACTACTAAAAGATTCAATCATGGCTCAACAAGCACTCGACAACGCGGAGATCGGGTTTATCATTTCGAAAAGAGGAGGACGCTTTTGTCAAATCTTGGTTTCTTTATTTTCCGCTTGGATAAAACAGTTAGGGATAAACGGTACTATACGTGTCATAGAGACAATTGTAAAAAGCAGGCGAGTTCGAAGGAGGCTATCTAGTTTACCAAAACGGACAGCACAACCACACTAATGACCAGGAAATTGACACACGGCTCAGCCTCTTCCACAACTTACAGCCGACAAATCTGCTGCTTGACACATACTTTGGGTGTCCCCTTCATTTGTATCGATCAAAGATTCAGCGTACCGTTCAGGAAGATGTCGCCACAACTCGTAACGACGTTGACCCTTTTATTACCGAAGACTGTCGTTTCTTCGACATATTATATACGCACAATAAACGAATTATTATAAGTTCAGACGTACATAGATACTCTTGCACCAATTGACGGTCTGTGACAGAGTTCAAGTGGATGGCACTTTTGACTCTGTACTCAATTTATTTACTCCACTTTTTATAATTCATGGAAATATTCTCGATGTCTGGCATCACCTGGTTTCTGCTCTCCTAACATCAAAGCTTCAAACAATATACGAGGCATCCTTCAAGCATCTTATGTTCGGGAAGACTTTGGTGTCCTTAACGCCATTGCTCGTGAATGTCCAACACTTCCCCCTTAAGTGGTTTAAGATGTCTGTTTCACCCAGTCAATCTTAATAATCTTAATATTAATCGTTATAATAATGCTGAAAACGTTATTAAAATATTAATATATTGCACATTTAGTCGTCAAAGGAGTATTTATCCATATAAATATAAAATTAGATAAATTATTTCATGGAACGAAGGTCGCAATACTCTCGTATTATTTGTTTCTAACAAGCTATCATCTTCCTTTTGTTTTATATATTTTTACTTAAATAATTATAATATAGTCTCATTAAATATGTAGAGTGCATACCTGAATAAGAATTACTTTCTGCTTGACAATTTGTTTTTCGGGGAATACACATATAATATAATAAATATATAAATATATGTAGAGATAAGAGTATTGCACCTTGTCCATTTTTCTCCCTATCAAAAACACTCTTTTTGTAATTAATTTACTCTTATGATTGTTCGCTATCATAATTGTTTAAATATAAAAATAATTTAAATATATTTTTAAATATATAATTATCTAAAAACATTCGGCGATATGCGACTTTGTAATGATACCATTTTTGTTCGGCGAAATGCTACAGACCCCCTAGATTATCTATACCTGTCTGTCAATCTGGTCAAATCTCTAGTGTAGGCTTCTCTCATACTCTATAAATCATTCTATTAACATCTAGTTCGATAATCAAGTCTTATTTGGGCACGTATCTCTATTCTAAATAAAATTATGAATGTTTATTTCATATTAATTAATAACGTTTACACTAAAACAATTTATATTGTCTCAAAGTGTATTTTTATCCATTTTATTTTTCTCGAAATATCAAATATTTAAATATATATTTATATACAGCATATGTATTCATCATAATACACGAGGACGAAAAGTTAATCGTTTAAATTGTTTAGATGTAATTTATTTGATTTTGAGCATACTGAATCTGTTTTAGATTATTTTCTCGCAATAGTAAACATGCATACATTATTATTATTACTGAACAATTGACAGTCGCAGTTTCTTTTTAATATAATGCATTATTTCATATAGTGTTTCTGTATATTCTATTTCTTTTGTAAATCGTGAAGTCTTCGAAATTGGTGCGTTTATAATCTACACATATAACCTATATGTGATATTATGTTAGATACATTCCTAAAATTGTTGGTTCAATCGTTTATTTTTTTTATTCAGTTGATAATATTCTGCATAAAAGTGTCAATTTCAAAACTGTTATGTTTTAAATGACTCTAGCTGCCTTATACATGCAATTTGTTTATTTTCAGAATCGTCAATGTAATCGTCAATAATGTATTTGATTATTTTTTGACAGTTGATCGATTTTTATTTATGTGTTAATAGCACGTTATATTAATTATATAGATAACTATGCCATATATTTGTAATCAACATCATAGTTCAATAGTAGCTAGGTATGTTCGTTTAGTAAATAATCCTATGCTTTTTATTCAATGTATCTAATATGTATACATTTTTACTTAAATGTCTTTAATATTGGTATATACATGCTCCATTATTTAGTAGCATATTCCTTATATGCATGAAATCAATAATACGTCAACACATTGATCCGTATAAAGTTTATATTCCATTCTGCATTGTATGATTATTTTTATTTCTTTAAATTATGCGTTAGTTTTTTAGATAATTTTTGTCGATATCTCATATATTGATTACTTTAATATTATGCTTATAGATTCAGAGTACAATAAATGCATATCACTCTGTCTTCATTTTTACAGATTACTACAAAGGTATCTTTAGAGAATATTTTGTCATCTTTTAATACATTCATTTCCATGTCCATAAAAATTTCATCTCTCTAATATTCATCATTATTTTAATTATCGTCATATCATTATTTGGATTTATTTGGTATTTTTTCTTAAACTTGAAAGAAATCTTTAAAAGGCATACATTTTTTTATCTATTATATTGGATGGACATACCATTATTGTGCCACACATTATAATTTCCCTTTTCACCATAAAACCATTATCTAAAATCCTATCTATGAATAATTATATATCATGGTTTCATTATCATGGTTATTCCATATCATAATTGATATCCCGTTCGTATTTATTTATTGTAATAAGTAACATTTTTACTAGTCATATTTATATTACCTGCAAAAGTAGACAAATACTTTATTACTAGTGTGGTCAACGAATTATTTCTTCGTGTTATCATAATATAGTTTAACTACATATGAATCAGTATATAATTCTTTAAAATTAAAAGAAATGTGAATCTCTTTATTTATTTATTTTATTGTAGATATATCAGTTGAGGTTTTTTAATCAATTTTTAAAATCCTTAATACGTTTAAAGTGTTCACAACTTTTAATGTCCTATTTTAGAGTTTTACATTATTTTTGTAACATAATGTAAATTTCACGTTTTCTAAATTACAGATGACTATCTTGAAGTGTCGCAAAAAGTGAAGAATCTTTTCCATGACTTCAACATCCACTGTACAACGATTCAACCTGAATTTGCAGAGGTGATTTTCGAAAACTTCATGCATAGGAATTGTTCATTATAATGTTAAGGAAAACGTTTATTTCACAAAATGATATACGCAAAGCGTCAAAAGGAGTGCTAAGATGTAATAGCGACATATATCTTGCAGCTAAGCCTGTACAGGCGGTTTGTTTTTGATACAGACGACTAATATCTTTAGTTTTGTGAAGGTCATAGTAGGAGGCGAAAATGTTACCATCAATATTTAAGAAGTCACGTTTTATTAGATTTTTATTTATTGGATTTCTATGTATTCTTTTAGGCACATATTCTTAAAACTAAGTCTAGATATCAAAGAAGTATAAATATCCAGTGGAGCGGAAAACTCATTTAAATTTAGACTATGATTAAATATGTATGATTATGCAGATGTGATATGCGAAATCAAATGTTATTTTATAAAATCTTGTTATCCAAATTTTTTTAACATAGTACGCTGGTTACTATATTTTTATGCATAATTATATACAAAAGCAATGAAAACACTCAAATATTCTGTTCTAGTTGTAATATATTTTAATTTGATTTATAATTTTATAAATTTAAATTATAAATTTTTAATTATATTTAAAATTTAATGTAATTTTGAGGTAATAATTAATTATCAATAAACATTAATCGATATTTGTAGCAAATCGAGGACGGGAACGCCACTGACTACAAGCAATGCATGCTCTCCTGCGGCCCAAGCAACACGGCCTGTGAACGCGCGGATGTTTGCTGCCCTACCAAGATGACGCCCGCAACGCGTCGTCAAGCCGACAGCGCTGCCGCCGGCGGTACAGGTGCCGGATTGCCTGTCCCCTCCTCACCGGGGGACCATTTGGTCGAACAGGCCACGGCAGACTCCATGTCGTCTTAGAAGACGAGAAAGAAGACAATTTTATGACCGAAAACAGATAGCAGTTACAATTTTAACTGTTATCATTTAATCCAGAATAAAATCAATATTTATCAGATCTTTCGGCCATTTTTGTTATCTTTCTCTCCTCCCTGGCCTCGTTTCCGGACCATGCTTTAAACACCACCATAAACATACTACTTACAAGTTAACGTTCAACATCAACCGATTGACATATTATTCAACACAACCCGACAGAACAATACAATTAATGATGAGAAATTGGGCGCTTTTGCTCTAGCTATGGCTATATCCAATGACTGAAATGTATATCTGCATTATTGATTAGTGTACCAAGACCTACATATATTATGTCGATTTATTAATTTTCTCAGTTTCCTTTTCAAGTCTTTGACCGACAGTTCACGTGTACAGATTGATGATTTTTCATTTTATTGTTATCCCCTACCTCACCAGAAATTGATTCTACTTGTAGCCAGTTGATAGTAAAGAAAGAAAAAATTTTAATTCCACGCCGCGTACATGAAAGGACCATTAAGAAACTGATTTCCCTTTTTCATATTCAAATCAACACAAAATGCATCTACAAAGAGACCGTTTTTATGACAAGATAATATTATGAATAATGCGTGCTCATATTTTTATCTAACTTGCCAATTGGTGAATTCTGAATTAATTTTTTATTCTACTATATTTACTTTTTTTGACACAAATTAAAAGTTAATTAGAGTATTATTTAGCTAATTAAATGAATCTTCTCAAAATCTTTTTTTAACTATTATTAAATATTAGTTTTAAACTAGTGCATATATTATCATTGACCACACGATTAATTTTAGAAAATCAATTAAGAGAGCGTTTTAGTTTTTAAGCTGCCACATTTTAATGATTTATTTTATTTTCTAAATGTGTTTTTGTCAATTACTCGCTACTGCACCCTTCTCGAACCTGCTTGGATAATAATGTCAGGGTGGCATCAACATCACTGTCAATAAGTATAAAGGAATTATATCATGCACACAATATATCAACAAGATGAGACCTAATAATATCTTTTTTTAAGAAATCTAGGCATCCCATTTTTATTTCTTTTCTACTTAAAAATCCATTTTTGGAGCTTTTTCCTATTTTGCCGTGTTGAAATTATTCCTTAAGTAATATTCTATATCACTGTTTAATATAAATATATATATACACCTACACAGTTATTTAACTGTATAAACTGACTTTCTTCCTTGCAGTTGAGTTGCCATGCTATTTATTATATGCCTCTACATTATAATGAATTTTTCTACACTGTCCATTCTGTAGGCAGCTTCCAACTCCATCCAGTGAACACATCCTAGTTTTGGGCACCAACCAGTTAACATATGATTATCATCATACAAAGAGAGAGAGCTATGCTCCTTTGGAACAATCAACGAATTTTGTGTCGAATCCGTTGGTTACATCAGTCTTTAACTAATTACATATTACTACATTTTAATGTACTATTATACAATATACTACGTAAGTTATGCTCAAACGATGGCTTACTTTACAAGCAGGTGTTTGTTAACTGTGTTTGTCAACACCGAAATTGTATGACTAATTTTGGCAAACAACTCTCTCTTGAAACAATATATCTTTAAAGCGTAATACGGCCTGATATCCGAATTTTTGTGTGCAAATTTAAAAAAATTATTATTTTTAAATTGAAGTATTTAAGTACACTTTTACATAATTACTTACACACTAGGCATAATTGCTCTCTATGTAATAATACCTATCTAGTTTTAATTGGTGAATTTGTACACCTTTCTTACCTATACGTTCGTGCATATCCCTGTAATTCTGCAGTATCCGTAAGAATAATCGATAGCTGAGGTGCTCCTGTATTGATCAACTATCAGTTTACATATATATACAATTATTATGTATCATACCCATATAACTAACTACATACATACGTATATGTATGTTTTTTGCAACATTTGTCTATCTTATCATGTTCATCTACATAACAGATATAGAAGTTTACATTTTTCACTTATAATCCAGTGTATGTCAGGTTTCAAAGAATTTTATAGATACAATTAGAAGGCTCATTGACCTTATATATTTAATTTTTTTTTTTCAATAATTATACTACTTATGGAACGAGCAATTTGTAGTAGCATTTGGAATCAGGTAACATTGGGAATTATGGTTTAAATATTTGAATTTATCTTTTATGTAAACTATCGGTGTCACAAAAATTGTGCAACATATAACTTTTATATAAATATTTCTTTTAATGAGTCTTCTATTGTTTTCTAACTTTTTATTTGTTTATCAGGCAATTTCATAATGATATATACATATATATAAATAGACATTATATTCTGAATTTCGATTATCGAGAAATTTCATCAGCACAAATTTTTGACAGTATATGTAGAGAATTATTTTCTAATTATATTGTGACAGGAAATATTATCACAAAAAATACTAGTTTTCTGACATTATGTGGCTGATAAGCGTGCTACAACAGTAAAAAAACAACAAAAGACAATACATATTCATAGATCTCAATTTTTATTTTTTAATCTAATAACAGTGTTATTTACTGTTTTCCCTATTTGTTTTGTATATAAAATTACTTATATTATATATATACTTACATACGTGTATCAGTCTCAATCACCATCTCCTTATATACATAATGTATGTCTTTATAATGATTTAATCCTACTGCATCTACTTTTAAACAAGAACAATAAGGGGGAGGGGAATTGTAATTTATATTGATTTTTCTGAGACCCCTCCCTCATTCCCTAAACTTTCATAATATTTGTAGCTTAACCGGATTTATCTATTGTAAACCTGTATAATTACACGATAAGTGGGCAATTTAATTCATACATACCTATGTGTATTTAATGACTCAAGAATGTTATGTATTTCAAAAAATCAATTAACCAAGTGATCGATAAAAATATATATACACATTCATACAAACAATTGTTATTATTCATGGCTATAATGAATATTTCTGGGATTATTTTTACCAAAATAAATTCTTTTTCGATCTTGATATGAATGTAGGATATCTAATTTTCAATAATTAATAATGTACCTGTTATGTATTGGCATAGGTAATTCGAATCAACATTTAAATGAGAAAGTATGTATACTTGATTATTTTGTAGTTAAGGTATATCTTTTGTAAAACGGATATTGTAACGCTCACAAAACTTAAACTCTGTTCAAGATATGCCTATAATGTATTTTGACGCAGAAATGGAAAATACAAAAGTATATGAATCCAAAAACACAAGCTCTGAGACCTTACACGTACCTATCTATACTATTATCTTATCTTATTAATATACGCTGTATACACACCATATTTTAATCATTGCTAGCGCCTTCCCTGTGCTTCATAATAATTTATCGTGTAACATATAACCAGTGATATTACAACTGCTTTTATCTCAATTTTCACCTCTCTTTTTTATCTTGGTTGATATTTGAGCTGCAATAGTTATGTGCAAATATTATGACATTTATGTAATTTTGACTAACATATAAGTATGTTAGTTATAGAGGTGTAGATTAATATAAATGGGATTTTTTATAGACTCTTTTGAAAATTTGATTAGTTTTTTTCTTTTTCTAATAATAGTGCTATGACTAACAGCTAAATTCGAAAGTAATTTTTCAGAATATACATGATAACTTCCATGAATTTTTATTAATCAGGTTGCTACACTCATCAAATATTAACGATATATGTGGCTATTTCGCCACATATACGCCATTTTTATAGATTAATATCTTAACTTATACATTTTTATGCAAGACAATACTAATATTCCGCTATCTTTAAGCGTTTCTATACATATATATATATTTATTTACAATAAATTAAGTCAAAATAATATAATCAGGGAAACAGTTTCGTGTATATATGTAAAATATACTACTTTTAAATATATATAAGTAATACTATTGATATATTTTTAAACTAATATGCACATTATAATTGCCTTAAATAAAAATATTACTTTAGATGTTTTAGAAATAAATTCTTCAGACAATAATATACTATTATATCTATAATGTAATTACAATCTATAAAATGAAATAAATATGCACATAAACTTGTTATCTTTTATGACTATATCACAATGAAAAATAGTACTTGATAGTTTGATTAACTAATTTGTTATAATAAATATTTTTAATTGCTATTTCTAGCATGGAGCACTTAAAATATAATTGCGTTATTTAAGAATGCAAAAAACGATCTAAATTGAAGGAATTTATTATGAAATAAACAATATTTTATATTCATCTCGGTTTAATACTATATTACTTTTTTTACCGTTAGTTGTAAGAAATATTTTAGACGAGTAATCAGGAACAGTATTGATGGGTGATTTAGTGGAAAGTATATATCGAAACTAAAATTCTGAAAAAATCGTTGCAATGGTATAAATTATATTATTTTACAATGTTTTAAAAATTGGCTAACTTAATAACTACTTTTGCATTCATGTGGGTTTTATTGCTTTTATAAAAATGAGCCATTGCCAAGAATTTTTGTCACATTTTTATGAATTTTACAGTTTTGATATATATAAGTTCCTTATTGATCCATATCTTCGTGCATTTTAAACAACAAACATTGTAGCAATTAAATCTTGGTGCCAATTTTTATATAAATTTATTTAATAGCTGTACTATCCGTATCATTTTTCTTTTGGGATACTCATTTCTTGGTTCACATTTTTCAGATGCCGTCGTTTTTTATTTAGATATCAATTCATTTTTTGAAAATATTTCTTTATTGATATGATTTGATGCATGCCACGTAAATAATAATTATTTATTTATAAAATCCGAAATAGAACAAATATTCTTACATATTTCATCGTTAATGGGACTAATTTCTATTTTCCCCAAAATAGTATGAGTAATACGCAATTTTATAGAATTTAGAATGAACGCTTAAATTTAGAAATTAAAAATAAAAACCTGAAGATATCTTTCTATATCGAAATTGTCCGTTCTGCTTCGAAATAGTTACATTTTAATTTAAACTCATATGGATTTTCCCACAGAATAAGTATACGTCTAAACTGAAAAATTCATAAAAATAAAATTACAAAAATGATTTAAAAAATCGTGGCAATGGTATAAATTATATTATTGCACTATGTTATACAAATTAGCTTACTTATTAAAACTTCTTTTGCATTCTTTTCGGTTTCATTGCTTTTGTAAAAATCTTCTATTGCCTTTTATTACATTTCTCACGATTTTTGTTGTCATAATTTTATAAATTTTTCAGTTTAGACGTATACTCTGAGGTTCCATATTGATCTATACATTTATGCATTTTAAACAGAATGTATTGTAACAATTATATCTTGACGCCATGTTTATAACCATTTCTTGGATGGCTGTAATATGTATCATTATAATTTAAAATTTAGTTT
This sequence comes from Invenusta paracnida, assembly GCA_036023295.1. Lineage (NCBI taxonomy): Eukaryota > Metazoa > Platyhelminthes > Proseriata > Coelogynoporidae > Invenusta > Invenusta paracnida. The sequence continues at coordinate 12,341 of JAYRBW010064819.1, read as the reverse complement.
TTTTATTCTTGGCGTCCTTTTATATCAATATCTTTAATGACTACTTCATATCATCAATATCATTTCAAAGTTTTTCTTTTGAGAAGCTCGTTTCTTAGCTTTCATTTTTACGACTGGGTCGTTTTGTTTAGGTAATAATAAGAAGAAACAATTTTTCATCGAAATTGCCCCCCTTTTGAAAAGGTATCTAGAAACCTTTTCTAAAGTTCATCTCATGGGCATTTTGTTTTTTAGCGCTTAGCGATTACCCTGATACCAAAAATATGCGTTTTAATGCATTCTAGTCTGATTAATGAGCGGTCAAAAATAGGCCTATTCTTCTTAGTACTAATGACTAGAGCTGTTAACATTTTTCAAGCTAATTGCAGAAGCTATTTTTCTTGGCTTAACAATGCTACCGCATCGTCGAATAAATTATGTTGACTTAAAAATCAACTTTCTAGAAATGAGTGTAATATAATATGTATAAGAATAGAATGAATAAAGCGTTTCTCTCGGAACTTGATCTGTACAGGAAAAGATCCCAGTGATCTCGTGTTTGTGCAACCCAGGCATCCGGGAACGGCATTGGATACAGATGTCGGCCATTGCAGAAAAAGATCTCACTCCAGACTCGGGGACAACGCTGGCCAAGGTGTTGCAGGCCAACCTTGACCCCTACATGGAGGCTTTTTCCACTATCTCAGCGGCCGCGAGCAAGGAGTTTACGCTGGAGAGCAACATGACCAAGATGCAGGAGGACTGGGAGCAGGTGTGCTTTTCTCTCATTGCCTATCGAGACACGGGCATATCTATCCTCGCCTCGGTAGATGAGATTCAGCAACTTCTCGATGATCAGATTGTCAAGACACAGACTATGCGCGGCTCCCCCTTTATCAAGCCTTTTGAGGCTGAGATTAAGGTAGGCTATTATTTATATATAAAAAGGAGTTTTATTCCAAAGTGTATAACTGCTTTTATAAAAGCATAGAGAAAGACGATTTTGTTAAAATTTAAATTAGATAAGTATATATTTAAAATGTGATTACGTTAGTATATATATATATAGGAAAATGTTATTTATGATCAATATTTGTATACAAGCTCAGTGACTACTAACTTAAAGATAACAATCAGAATAATTTAAGAAAATTAAAGATTCTTAACGTAATAACTATAACAGTTAAGATTTATTTATAATCAAATAAGTCACTGTTTGTATACGATATGAATTAATGGTTACAAGTTAGTAGTAGATGGCTGAAAAAATGTATATTTTTGTCATAGAAAAATGTATATAGTATTTTTGAAATCATATTTCTATGAAATATGTAGTCAAACATGGTTTTTAAAGATTATTACTTTTCTATAAAAATATACAATCAAAAAAATCGAAATCATGCTTTTTCATATTGATAATTTATTACTTAATTATAAATATCATTAATGATATATTTATTTTAAAAAATTGACTATTTATTTAAGAAATATACAAATCAAAATATTGTTAAATAATTTACATAGTATTTTAAATAATATTTAGAATTACAATTCTTCTATGTACCAGTGTATTTTAAGTTGATCTTCAATATGAAATTCGTTTAGTTTTGAAAAGATATTTTGATACAAGATTAATGATATTGAATATCCGAAATTCTTGAGTCTCGTTAAATACATGCGTTGATGAGATCAATCATTTTATCCTTTTTAACGAAAAACGTTTTTTTAATCACTGCTTTTAAAATTGTACGATATTTTTGAATAATTGAAATGTAGATAAATAAAATATCTTGGCAATGGTATAAATGATATAATTTTACTATCTTACAAAAATTGGGTTACTTAAAGCAACCACTTTTTGAATTAATGTGGGTTTCCTTACTTTTATAAAAATGTCCCATTTCCAAGAATTTTTCATAATTTTTTGTTATCATATTTTATTATTTTTATGTTTAGACTTATGCCTTATATTTTTGTAAATGTATTTCATCCTCTATTCGTATGTATGTTCAACAAACTTGTTATTTTGTGCAATTTATATGAATATATATTTATTAATTTTAGTCATTCCGCACATTTTAAACTAATCCGCATTTCAAAATGTCATATATAATATAAACATGTTGTTCAGTTTGATGATCAAGAATTCGAAAAAGTCGAAAATAAACGCCGATCTGTAAGTTTTCTTCACAGGCGATCTGAATTCTACCTTCAAATATCGTCATCTTCATATCACAGAATTTTTGTTGTGCTTCTCTCAATTTAAATAACAATGAGTGAAAGTCTCCTTTTAATAATTTTACGGTATTCGAAGAAGCGTAGAAGAAAAGATTAAGATTGTTTAAATTTCTTATAAATAATTTCTTTGAAAGAAATAATTATTATTATTAAAACTATCACAGTTTATTATGTTTGTTCACTTTTTACAATTTATTATTATATGTAAGACTTCTTAAGTGCCTCTTTTAGTATGTTTAGTTCAAATTCAGTATTTGTAGTCCCAACTTTCACCGCTAAATTGATTATGCAGAAAATAAATACATTTCATTATCATAAATTATTTGCAATTGTCATATATTTTCGTATTCTAGTTTGCTTTGGTTAACCAAAAAAATGTATTTGTGGAAATGAATATTTAAACATGGAAATTTTGTCTCATTATCTGTTATGTTCACTGTTTTAAAATGATATACCTAACTCATATCAAACTTTAAAAATGTAATTGCTATTTTCAGTGAATTTTATAATTCAATAAATCACACATACTATAGATGTGTGATAAATAATTTATAATAAAGTAATATAGCTCTCCTTTTGCAGCGTTATAATAAAATAAAAGCCAAAATGCCATTAGCTTCAAAGTTTCTTTCTGCAAAGTTTGCAAATTATACTTCGAATTTTCGGAGCTCCACTCCATACTCATGAAAACGAATGAATGTATGATTGTATAGTAATTTATAAATTTTTCAGCTGATAACTTTTTGACTTTGACTTTTATTTTTAGATTTATGCAAATAAATGTAAGCTTATGGTTTCAAATAAGCCATGCAAATTGCTAACAGTACGGGAGAGAGGTTAATACTTTTCGAACCTTATTAGGTATTTTCAAAATCGTACACTCTCGTACTGCGGTTACATACAATATACGTATAAAGATCTTCCACAAATTTAATATACGTAATACTGCAAATGCTGAAACAGCTTTCGAATAAGTATCTTATAATAATAATAATAATAATCACAGAGGTTTTATAATTTGTGGTAATTGTAAAGATGTTTAATAATTGAAATAGTAAAATGTGATTCCCACTCAACTAACTTTTGGTTAACATTCTAATAAAACTTTTATTCCCATGAGTTGTTCACTATTTCTTCATCATTTTCAGCCCAATTCACACTATCTGTTGAAAATTTTACTTGAATTATAAATTTAAAAAGTTATATGAGACATGATAATGGATTAAATATAAGGTCGTCTATTATATTTTAGATATTCACACAGACACATGCATGATTTTTCTTCACGAAAACTCTTTTGTTTTTACCACACCTAACCACTGTCCTATATCGATCATTCTGTTAGGAATGGGAGGAGCGCTTACTCCATATCCAAGAGACTATTGATGAGTGGCTCAAAGTGCAGGCCCAGTGGCTCTACTTGGAGCCCATCTTCTCTAGTGAGGACATCATGCAACAGATGCCAGAAGAGGGTCGCCTCTTCCAGACTGTGGACAGAAACTGGAAGGATATTATGCGGAACACGGTAAAGGACTCCAAGGTGTTGGTGGCGACCAGTTTTGTGGGCATTCTGGAGAAATTGCAGGACTCCAACGGCCTTCTAGACAAGATCAACAAGGGCCTGAACGCTTATCTTGAGAAAAAGAGGCTCTTCTTCCCACGCTTCTTCTTCCTCTCTAATGACGAGATGTTGGAAATTCTCTCTGAGACGAAGGATCCGCTCCGAGTGCAGCCTCATTTAAAGAAGTGTTTCGAGGGCATTGCCAGGTTGGAGTTTGATTCTGCCCTTGACATTCATGCTATGTTCTCCAGCGAAGGGGAGAAAATTAAGATGAGTCAGGTGGGTGAATTCATGTTTTCTACTTTTGGCTTCATATAGTTTACTAAGTACAACAACAACTATATAAGTGCCTCTTAGTTATACCTAAATATCTTATAACAGAACCTTTGTGAAATACTAGAATTTTGAGAATAATTATAAATAATTTCATGAATAGCGTACTCTCATTAGTTCGTTTATATTGTTTTACATCTGGTAATATTTATTTTCTAATTTATTTTACTCACTTGTGAATTTTAAATTTGACTGTCCGTTTATAATATTATCCTTCGCACAAGTTTTGAAACTTTTTTCGAAGCGACTAAAGCAAAACAATTATCAGAAATTTGTCGTTTTTTTATAATAATTATTTTGTAGTTAGCCAATTAGCATTTTCCTTCCTTTATAATTATTATTATAAAGCTGTGAACTGTGATTTATTTAAAGTTCTTCTATTGCTGTTTTCAAAGATATAAAATGATTAAAGCTCAATGAATAAATTATTAATTTATTAATTTGTTCCACGTAGGTAATCAGCACATCAGAGGCCCGTGGATCAGTAGAGAAGTGGCTGCTACAAGTTCAGGATATCATGCTGATGTCCATTCGAGATGTCATCTCCGCTGCTAGAGAGGTATATATATTTAGGGGCCGAGTTAGCAATCATTTGATAGAACCAAAATATCGAATAACGGCACTAAATGCAGATTTTTGGAATTAATCGTTAACAAACTGCAAATATTTTCTACAGAAATTCATTTACCAATTTCTAATAACCTTAACCGAAGCTTTACACTTGTAATAGTGAAGAATCAATCTTAATTGTGAATAGTTGGAATTTTTATAAATAACACTTTTTACTAAAAAACTCGTACAATATATTTTTAATTTTATATACATATAACTTTGAAATATTTAAATTTTAGTTTACTAGTTTAACACCATTTACTAAAATACATACTAATTATTTATAATAATTCAAAACTGTTTTTAAAACATTCAAATTTTATTATGCTTCTAAAAATTTGATTTTAATTCAAAATTTTAAAAATATTTCGTTTTTTTATAAATATTATTCGTTTTGCATTTCACATATATTTACAAGGTTTTATTTTTATCTAAACTTAATGAAAGCTGGCTTTAAAATTAAAATCACATTTTTCTAACTGCTAAAATTATTCATGTTAAATTTAAAGTTTTACTATTAAACTCACGAATAACTAAATATTTACAATATACTCATTCATGTAATGACAAAATATTTGTTAATTTTATAATTTAAAGTAGGATAGAATTAGCCAGCTCTAGCTCAACCCCCTCCTCTTCACCCACTTTCCTTGTCATAAAAATCAAAGTCTTTTCATACTCATAAACCTCTCTGATTCGTTAATGAATACTCGATTAGGATTGACTGACAAGCGAATGTATATGTGTACCGAATCCTAACTAAAATTTACGTTAACAAATGCGTCCCCATATTCGCTAGGCCTACGCCCTAGAAGCCCGAGAAGACTGGGTCTGTGAGTGGCCAGGACAGGTAGTCTTGTGTGGATCCCAGATCTACTGGACTCTCGAGGTGCACGACGCGCTCAAGTTTGGGGCAGATGGTCTACGTGAATATCATGGCAAACTCTCTAAACAGATGCTTGAAATTGTCAAACTGGTCCGCGGCAAGCTTAATTCCCAGCAGCGCATCTCCCTGGGTGCCCTGGTGGTCATTGACGTACACGCCCGCGATGTTGTGGACGACATGGCTAGCAAGGGCGTCTCCTCGGAGAATGATTTCGAGTGGCTCTCGCAGATGCGCTACTACTGGGAGAATACCGGGGAAAGAGAGGATGTGCGCGTGCGGGTCACCAACGCCTCTGTCAAGTACGCCTACGAGTATCTGGGGAATTCACCTCGTCTTGTTATCACCCCGCTGACAGATCGATGCTACCGCACGCTCATTGGGGCCTTCCATTTAAACTTGAATGGAGCACCCGAGGGCCCAGCGGGCACTGGTAAAACGGAGACCACGAAGGATTTAGCCAAAGCGCTCGCAGTTCAGTGTGTTGTCTTCAACTGTTCTGATGGTTTGGATTATATTGCCATGGGAAAGGTGAGATGGACTTTGTTAACTTCTACTTTTATAGTAATCTCATATTTTCGTTTAAATGAAGGCTCAATAAGTGTTTATATCTTTAATATTTAGTTATTATTATAATATGTTGAATTTGTATCCTGATTTAGATTTAAATTTGAAATGTTTTTATACTAAATTTTATTAAATCTAAACCGTAATTGCGAAATTCTTATACTTTCCATGATAAAAATAATATTGATTTTTTATATAATTATTAAATCTTATTTTCTAAGGTTACTTTCTGACGTTATTCAATACTATACCATGAAAAATGTAATAATCTTGTTTTTCTAATTTTTTCTAGTGAATATATAATTCAATATTTATTTCATCATTAAAAATAGTTATTTGAAACACATTTCCAAATCAATTATATTTATCTATCTAAATCTTTGACACATACACTATTACATATATTACAGGCTTTGTGTAGCACCCTCTATTATACCATAGTATCGTGTTATCTTTATGTTATAGTTCTTCAAAGGTCTGGCCTCAGCAGGTGCTTGGGCTTGTTTCGATGAGTTCAATCGGATTGAACTGGAAGTATTGTCTGTCGTTGCCCAGCAAGTTAGTATCCATTCTGCATACTGAATACTGCTTTCCTTTAGTATTGGTATTTATTGGTAAAGAAAGTTATGCATTATTAGTCAAATTAAATGCGTTATAAATTATTCAATACTAAAAGCAATGCATCATTTGTTTGATATTTTTCTTAAAATAATTACGAAAATATACAAAAACTTTATTAATTCATTACACTCTTTGTTAAAATATTTGTGTTTTAAGCAGTCTTTAAGCCGGGTTTTTCTACCCCCTATCTTTTTGTCGTTTTTATTTATTTTTAACATTATCCTTTATTATTTCTTTCTTATGTTTCTTCTCTTCTTATTTTATTATATCTTTTTAATTTTTTCTTTTTCTTTCAATTATTTTCTTTCTCGTTTACTTTTCTAGATCTTTCGTTTTTTACTCCTCTACTTTTTGTCTGAATTCTTTTTTGCTTTTCCAGCAACTTTAACTTAATTATTTATCCTTGCGTCTTTTGATATCTCTTTTTTTCTTTTTCAACCTCTCTTTTCCGCTTCTATTTTCAGTCTCTTTTTTGTCTTCTATTTTCATTCTTTTTCTCTCATCTCTCTAGATCCTTTGCATCATCCGGGCAGTCCAGGGCCACGTAGATTCCTTCATATTCGAGGGCACTGAGCTCGCCCTCAACGACAACTGCTACGTCTGTATCACAATGAACCCAGGCTACGCCGGTCGCTCAGAACTCCCTGACAACCTAAAAGTTCTTTTCCGACCGGTTGCCATGATGGTGCCTGACTATGCCATGATCGGCGAGATCTCGCTCTACTCCTTCGGCTTCACAGATGCGCGGAACTTGGCTGTGAAAATCGTGACAACCTACCGACTGTGTTCAGAACAGCTATCGTCCCAATCTCACTACGATTACGGTATGCGCGCAGTGAAGGCCGTTTTGTCAGCGGCAGGCAACCTTAAACTCAAATTCCCCGACGATAATGAGAATATTCTCCTCTTGCGGTCCATTCTGGACGTTAATCTTCCCAAGTTTCTCTCTCATGACATTCCTTTGTTCCGGGGAATTATCTCTGATCTCTTCCCTGGAGTGGATCTTCCCAAGGCGGACTACAGGCTCTTCTACGAGGAGATATACCGGGTTTGTGCATCGAAGAATCTGCAGGCTGTAGACTTCTTCACGGAAAAGATCATCCAGACTTACGAGATGATGATTGTTAGACACGGGTGAGTCGCACTACACCCAAAATATCACTCTTTCAAAAAATTGCGCTATTTCACAATATATGTTTTTATTTAAATTACAATTTTTAAACAGGCATTAAGTGGAAGATTTACATATTTACAATAATTATATAGATCTTATTATTGGTCGTCCATGTAACTCTTTTGTAACACTAATAAATAAACATTTGTAAAAAAAAAATTTGATTATTTTTTAAATTCTGTACCACTATACCACTTGATTTAACAATTTTATTAAATATTACTCAAATGTGGAACCCCGAAAATTAACTGTTATAATTTAAAACAAATCGTTTTTATAAAACGTTTTACTTACCTTTTTTTAACAAAAGTATACTGTCGGTATAAAAATTATGTTAATATATAAAATTAAAAAAACAGGTTATGTAACCTTAAATTAGGCTGCTATGCGTATTAAAAGAGTATCATATTATAACAATAATATATATATAGTCAGTAGTATAACCTTCACGTGTATTAACCTGTTATTGATTATAATAGTTTTCATGAAAATTTAGCACACATATTGCTGCGGATATTACAAGGGGATTTTATACAACAATTATCTTACGAATACCACGTTTCTCTCTTCTGTATGTACAAATTCTCAGCTGATCCCAATCAGTTTGTGGTCTGCTGTGTTCGAATGTCATTGATACATATTGACAGCATTTGCCTCCATCCAGTGAGACGTATTGCTAAATTTATTTAGTGTGGCATCGACCTGTTACAAGATGTAATTAGAAGAAGTCTAAATCGTCTCAAATGACGCTGGTGTGCTGATTATATGACGTGTAGGAGTCCCTAATTGCTAAATTATAAGACCATGGACACGTCCTCTACTGTCCGGTCCAAAGTGTTGCCCACTGAACATGTTCTGCTTCGTGTCAGCCTTTCAAAGTGTGCTTTTTGTGCGCAAATTACGAATACCGAAAAGCTTAAAAAGTTTGGACTTATCAATTCGAAGTAAGCTTCATTCTGCCTTCTACTTTATGAGGACCCTGCTGCTGGTTCTAAGCAAAATTTGTCAATAAATATGATTTTGCCTTTTAGTCAACTCAAGGCACCTTCCTTGAAGTGTGTAGTTTTCATATAGTTTTCATATAATTATGTTTAATTTAGTAATATAAGACTATATATTTTTTAAATTAATGTTCATAAATTTATTTAAACTCTTAAATGCAATAAACAATAGGTGTATGGGGTACATTCTTTCAGTGTTGTATTTTGTAAATTTCCTATTTTTTGTTATATTGATGAAAATTTAATTATGCGTAAATAGATTTTTTTTTTAATAAAAATGTTTTAATCTGCGGCAAATAAAAACTTATATTCTCACTACTTTTATTCTCGCTCGCGCTTCTAATACCCTTTCAGTTTCTTAGTTAATTTTACTCAGTCGTCATTTTGTAATAACTGTTTTGTATATAGCCGAACTATTTTCAGTTGTATTTCACTCCCCTGGGGATGTGACGGCGTGCTGCCTTACGAACTATATCAGGTTTTCTATATTTTTATATTATAGTTTTTACTTGATGCAGATCAATACCTTTTTATTTTTAATGAATTTACTGGCTTGCAACCCTTCATTCTTTTTTTTGTATATTTAAAATTTAAAACGTTGGTATAGATAACAGAAAACTTAAATTATTTAAATTTGTATTAATTTTTTATTTACCTAACTAATTTATATACTTATTATGTTAATGTATTCCGCTACAGCATTAAAATTTGTATAGATTGATTAGTTGAAGCCTATGGTGACAATATAGATGTATATTCTTCCTACAAAGCATGGATGCACTTTACCATTATCCTATTATTATAATCCGGATATTGTTCGCTCCTCTCTACAGCTTCATGTTGGTCGGAGAACCCTTCGGAGGTAAAACTTGCGTCCTCCACGTTCTGGCTGAGGTGATGACGAAACTCAACGAAGCCGGTTACACTGAAGATTATGAGAAGGTCATACACAGGACTGTCAATCCCAAGGCCATCACCATGGGCCAGCTCTTTGGACAGTTTGACCCCGTCTCACACGAGGTGAAAACTTCTGACCATCGTCTACCTATATAAAAATACAAATTTATTTTATTATATCTATAAATCTAGGGAGCTTTCAGATTCAAATAGAGAATTTTATGCCTACAAATAAATTTTTTGTATGAAATAATTTTAGCACATTTAGCATTTAAGATATAAAATTTATACGTCATTTAAATCGAAAAAATGTCAATGAGGGTGTAAATTTAATATTTAAATTGAAATTGAAATACTTCAAATTTGATATTGATATTTGAAGTCGTCAAATTAATATACTGTAAAGGCCTATGCACACTGAACGCAGCGCAGCGCGGCACATCGAAAAGTTCAATCTACACCGAACGCATCACTGTGCAGCAAAAATCGATACACTCTCTGCAGAAAATCTACATATAAACAGAAAAGGAGGAGGACAGTATACTGAGTCAGTGAGTCATGGTTAATATTGATTTTTGACTCGTGTAAAATTGAGAATTTTTATCATTGATTTTTGACGCGCCGCGCTGCATTGCACCAAAAAGATTTAATGCTTTTAAACTTTTTTATTCGCTGCGCCGCGCCGCATTCAGTGTGCATAGGTCTTTAGTGTGGAGCAAAAATGAATTTATTGAATTATTTTTATTCATCTTGGACATAGATAATTCATCTTAGTCAAATACTATTGTTAATACTGCTGTTATGAATACTACTCAACTGGCTGCTTATTTCCAGACTTATAAATTATGTATAAAAATAATATGTATTACATTTATAAGTAATTAAAAGTAAATTGGTAGGTTCATAGAAGTCTTGTATGTATAGTTATATAATTCCTATACAGGTTTCTATTGGAACTATATCGAGTATGAAGATGCTTAATTAATTAAGGAATTGCATTAATTAAATGTCTAAACAAAGATTAATAAGACCTCCTGCATTTTAGCAACTGTTAAACATGTTCAAATCTCGAACAAACTATTAAAGTTTACTTTTTATACATATGTATATACATATTGAGCAAACTACGTTAAGATATTTAATTAATTTTGTTGTAATTCTGCTTAAAATTGCTTTGGTTATGTTTGAATGTATATATTTATAGTGACGGTTAAATTTATCAATTTTACTTAATTTTCCATTTACTACTTAAATTTACAATTAAATAAAAATGAATTTATATATTATATATATTAACTATTGTTTGCCTATAAACTAAACTATTTTTCAACAAGTATTTATTAAAAATCAGTATAGTTTATTATATTGGAATGCATTTTATGTGTTCATTATAGTAGTTTTAAAATAATAAAATTTAGTTCATTAATTAATTATTAAATATTATATATATATACTAAAATATAAATATTATTTATTGAACTATTCAAAAATGTATGTATTAACAAAACAGCTTAATAATTTGAGTAAAGGCAAGCATTGTTTGATGTTTTTGCTACATAATTATCTATTATAATGGATAAGTTAAATTTATAATATTTAAATTGTTCATTTATAAATATTGGTTAAATTTTTTTATATATTTTACTTGTTCGTTCGCTTGTTTGTTTGTTTGTACATATTGAGATAAGTTATATCCAAAACATTACAGCCCGATGTATATGGATCAATAAGAGTAGAAACTTTATGTTTAATTACTCTATAACTAATCGATTTTTGGTTTTCGTCTTAGAGAATACAAAATAAAAATTGATATCCTTTTGTGTACCATATTAACCTCTCCTGTGTGACCCATTAACTCAGTGGACGGACGGAGTAACCGCGAACACTTTCAGAGAATTTGCTTCGACCGATACACCCGACAGAAAGTGGGTAATCTTTGACGGTCCCATTGACACCCTGTGGATCGAGAGCATGAACACGGTGTTGGACGACAACAAGAAGCTATGTCTCATGAGTGGCGAAATCATCCAGATGTCCAAGGTCATGAGTCTCATCTTCGAGACGATGGATCTCTCTCAGGCTTCGGTGGGTTTCCTTATCTACCTGTAAAAGATGTTCTCAAATATTTAAGTATTAAGTTTTAATTTTATAATTATGAAAATGTTACTATATGTTAAATAAAATGCACGTAATATTGAACTATAAATTGTATATATATATAACTTATACAATTATTAAAATATATATAAGTTTGATTATTATCTTTCGAGTTACTCATGTACACAAATATGACAGTAGATATCTAAAAAATATTGTTTTCATACAATTTGTTTAACTAAATGTAAGACTTAACAATTGTTTAATAAATATAATAATTCATTTTTATTTTGATACACCTGGGGCCTGTTTCATAAAGAATATCAGTCTGATAATTATCAGTCCAGAATTATCAGCTTCCATACTTATCAGTAGAAA